>BMAT01003789.1:85421-98828 GCA_019649035.1 Elysia marginata | reverse complement strand
ATATATACATTCAGATAGATTATTACAATAGGTACATACACAGCTAGATAGACCATTACAATAGGTACATACACAGCCACACAGATCATTACAATAGGTACATACACAGCCAGGTAGATCATTACGATAGGTACATACACAGCCAGATAGATCATTGCAATATGTACATACACAGGCAGATATATCATTACAATAGGTACATACACATTCAGATAGATTATTACAATAGGTACATACACAGCTTGATAGACCATTACAATAGGTACATACACAGTCATCAGATCATTACAATAGTGCATACATAGCCAGATAGATAATTACAATAGTACATACACAGCCAGAGAGATCATTACAATAGGTGTATACATACTCAGATAGAATATTACAATAAGTACGTACACAGCCAGATAGATCATTACAATAGGTACATACACAGCCAGATAGATCGTTACAATATTATTAGTAAGAAAAGTACACGACAGGTTTCACACTTCTAAAATAATAATAATAACCCCCTTATATTTCAATAATTTTTAAGAACAAGGCGAAACTAAGTTTCTTGTTGCTTGCTACAAAAATGCTTAAATAAAGAATGGTCTCAACAACGTAATTTTAAGTCTTTTTTAACTTAAATTTTGTAATGGTTCTGACCTAGGCTACCACAGAGAAATACAAGGACAAACAGTATACGACAGAACAACCCAACGAAGTACAGACATCTACCAAAGAGACTTGCATTGCAAAATCCGTAATCTGAATAGAACTAAAATTTAGCAAGTATTCGAATTAACCATGTTGAAATTCTGTATAGAGGGGTTGTTGACAAAAATGTTGCTGTAAGCGTTAGTGTTATTTTAAGAAGCGTATTGGCGACATGGAATAAGCAATTTTTTCTCTAAGTGGCAAAGCGATGGGTGCCGAAGCTACTTTAAGCAGATGATTTGAAACATGCTGAAGGCAGATATTCTGGGCATTTCCACTTAAAGTCTACTTCTCGCCTCTGCTCATTAAATACATTTATAATTTTTGAATCAATAAATTGTATAAACTGAACTGTGCGTTTTACATCTGTTCGATTTAACAATATGCCACTCTTTTTGCAAAATTCTTTTTGTCCAACAAGCCTTCGTTATTATCTGTTGATATGGATCTCGTAAAAGGCTACTGCAGTGACAGGATTTAAAATTCACCTGACCTATTTCCGAGGAAAGAAACGAGTTTTAAGATTTGAATTGATAATTAACTACACGTATCTTTCCATTTTAAGAAACATGACATAACCAAGGTTTCCTGACCTTTAAAAACTTTATCAGGTAAACAATTTTAATAAAATTATATGGTCGACTATCGTAAACGGTCCCAAACAATACTAAACTGAAGAAATATATCTACTTAGGTCTTATATAGTGAAGGAGATTTGAATTTATAAAAAGAGTAAACCCTTTACTGCCGAGTAGGGTATCTACCCTTATCATAAAAAACCAGTACGGTAATAAGAAAAGTTAAAATGTTCGCAAATAATGCTTTGTAGCAAGGGATATAATCTGTTTGGCTACCATGTCCACCAGCTATTTGGTTATATCCCTTCCGAGTGTTCATAAAACTAAAGAAACAAGAATGGTCTACCCCGAGTCTCTCAGTCAAGGGGTGGAGGAAAAAAATCTACGCTCTGTCAGCATTGCATGTGCATTGTATTACGTCTCACTTTTATTTGGAATAAGTCGGAAGTCGGAAATCTCTATTATGAGAAAACACCATTTAAAGTTCTTTTTGTCCGTTTTTTCAATTTCTTAAATCAACAAAAGTGTCAATATCTTTCCACAAAAAATTCCTAGCTTTGTGAAACTTTTAAGCCTACGTTTTGAAGCTTAGGAAAATATGTTGTTGAAAGCAGCAGCACATTTTAAGGTGAAATTTGCGATATCTGACTCATTCACCGTGGGTGCGAGACATATTATTACAGGTTCACTCGTGTTTTTTTTGTCTATTCAAAATTATTATGAAAATCAGGCTGTACCCATTGGGTGTATGCTCTGCCTTCACAGACAGGGGGCAGCGTGGCAAGCGCGTTGGACTTGAGATCTGGAGGTTGTGGGTTCGATTCCCGACCATCTCATGTTGCATATGCCTTGGGAAAACAATTTACCCTAACTTTCCCCAGTCCACCCAAACAGGCTGCCGTACTGTAATGCTCTGAAATATGAGTTGAAATGGCTTTGGTGTGTATAGGCCTGCTGGGGTAAATATGTAAAGTCATGACACTGCCTTCGGCGGTGGAGGACTCTAAACATATTTATTATTTATTTATTTATTTAAAATCAGTACATGGCTTCAAATGTCGGTTACTTTCAGTTATCACGAGAAAGGAGATAAGAGAAACAAAAATCACACACTGAATTTAACTTGGTCGCTGCAGTTGTGAGGCGGGGTCTCTGCTTCGTGCAGTATTTTTTTTTAATGGACCCAGATGGTCTCCTTCGCCGTTCATTTACCGCCTATCTCAACAGCTCCACAACCACACCAGCAGGTTCATTGCCTCACGGACTAGAAAAAATGCCAACTGCAGAAGTGATCACTATAGCTAGGAACAGACATGTCTGGGTCCGGCATGTAAATTCCATGTGCTTCTGACATTTTGTGAAGCTGGAGTAGCATAGCACCTTATAGGTGCTGCACTATATGCGCAATGCAGTGCAATTCATACACACATACATTATGAAAATGAACAGTGCGTCGCATAAAATTTTAGACAACCTTGCACCACAAACAGCGTTTTACTTAATAACGGTATTAAAATACGCTCTCAAGGAACAGAAATGAAATAAAAAAATACTGATACATAAACTAATTTTGAACACCCTGCTTGGAATATTTCGCCATTATCATTTTTACAGAGGGTGGTATCATTTTTCACGCCTAAAGTAATGGAATTATAAACGCTTATTTGTTTATTTGCATGTGTATTTGTGAGTAAAATGTTATACGATGTGATTTCCTACGTTCGTGAGCCTGCTGGTCTTACTCCAAGGTTATGTACGGAAAAAAAATTTCATTGAAGCTTTTCGGGTGTTTTCTGATAAGCAACTAACGTCCCCATGGTTACAACAACTATTCTCCTTGATTTCTATTGAAAAAAAACAAAAAAAAAAACAAGCATACAAACAAAAGAAGCGACTACTTTTTCAAATCAGTGGTTTAAATCTGTTGTTTAGTAACTGCAATAAATATTCATTAGTCTACGCCCTTGAGTTTTTGATTAGCGAGATCGAGGAAAAAAATACGTAGCTCCCACCTCCAACACACACGCACTCAATAAAATAAAACTCAACGCATTTAACTGACATTTTTTCCTTTCGAAATCTTGTTGGAGTAGATTACTTTGTTCGGTATTGTTAAAATAATACTTTTAATAAACCTTTTCCACATAATAATAATAAAAATAATAGTAGTAATATTAATAATTTATATAAAATTATAATGATTATGATAAGAATAATAAAAAAATAATAGTAATAATAATTTAAAACGATCATAATAATAGTAATAAAAATAATAATACGACAATAATGCTAATATTTATGATAATAACAACTACATTTTTTTAGCGCTTTTTATAATAAAACATTTAAGTCTCAAAGCGCTTGATAGAAAACAAGCATAAAAGACTAAAAAAAAAACCCTTCTCCTTCATACCTAAAACAACCAGGACACATCAATAAGATTCAATTGAAAAAGGACATACCATAAGTATATCTCGACATTACAATACTAAACCAATTACAATGTTCTAAATTAGTGGTCAGAAAATTAGTTTTCAAAAAGATAAGTTTTCAGATTTGCTTTAAATCTAAAAACATATTTACGCCCTTGAAATAACAAACAACTAGGCCTTAGAGTGTGAGAGCTCTGTCTCTAAACGTTTTAAACTTAGGTTTGTTAACAATAACATAATTTCCTTCCTTATTTTAAACCCCTGATGGGAGAATAGAAAGTAAACATAATTATACAAGTACTACTTCAATAGGTAGAAAAAACAGGCAACTCAATCGCTGGAAAAGAATTAATGCTGCTTTATATTCAATGGAGTTTTTCACTGTCAGCCAGTACAGCTAGGTGTAACATGATAATTCCTCTTCTTTATGAGCACTAATCTTGCACTATTTTTTTGAGCTTGCTGTAATTTGGCTACTTTACTATCCGGATTGCCAGTAATTAGAGAGTTACAAAGATTATTTGTGATGTTAGAAAGGCGAAGACAAATTGTTTCAGGCTTCAACGGGAAGGTATCATGGTCTAATGTGGGCGATTTTTCTTATTTCTTGGTAGAAACAGCGTCTGTTTTTAGAAATCTGATCATCCATTGACAAACTATTGTCTATCATTACTCCTTTATTTTTTACATATGTAGGAAAGGAAACATGAAAGTTGCCCAATTTAAAAAATTGATATTTTAACAGGTTTAAGTGTTGATGATGTTCCAACTATCCTTAATTCAGTTTTTTTTCTTGTTTAATTTAAGAGCAGTAAATGACATCTTTTGCACATTCATTCAGATATTCAAGCGTGAAGCTAACATGAGTCTCAACCACTAAGGTATGGAGCTAAATACCATCAGTGTACATGAAAGGAAAATTCAAATATTCTTATGACGGTGCCAACAGATTCTGTATACGTAGAAAACAAAATTCTTCTCAAGACAGATCCCGGAGGGACACTATGCTTCTAGAGAGTTGGGACAAATCTTACATTTTTAATTACAAAATGACAGATGCCTGTTTTCAATATATGAGTAAAAGCAACGCGAAACTTCTCGTGAGATGCCAAAAGTTGTCTTTAGTCTCTCTAGAGCATGTGATGGTCGATGGTATCAAATGTCGCTGAGAAGTCAAGCAAAGAAATTACAGATATCAGACCCTCATCGGTGGTATTTAATAGATCTGTTGTCACTTTAAGTTATGCAGTCGCCTAGCTGTGGAGAAGTTTATAAGCAGACTAAAGTTAAAAAAAAAACAAAACTAAATTGACTTTTCTTAAGAAACCCATTAGTTGCTTTAAAACAATCTTTTCAAAGATGTCACTACGAATAGGGCAGGTTGAATACGATTCTAAAGTTCTTATAAACATTCCTATACAAATTATCCTTCTTCAAGAGTAGTTGTAATTTGGTACAGACTGGAGAGAGTCATAAGAACTCACTCCAGAGGGGAAGAAGAAGATCAAAACATTATAAAAAAAAACGAAGATGATGGCAATGGATCAAGAGGCATTATTTCTTTGGTTAATTAAGGATAATTTTTCTGATTTGGTTTCATTGACTAAGTTAAACTCGGGCATTACTTGACCATTAATTTCTTCACTAGCTGATCAGACTCAAATATTTCCAAGTCAAAGGTTTGATCCAATGCTATCAATCTTATCTACAAAAAAAAGCAGCTTTAAATTATCACAAAGTTTATCATATGGTACAGAATCAAGGAGGGTAGCGTTTTCTTTTTATTTTGCCAAGTAACTACGAGTTTGTCACACTCAAAAGTTTTTACTGGAGCCACTGCTCAACCTTCTTTTTATTTACATATTGTTTCTTTTAGGTCATGATGGTGCTCTTGGTGATCTTCCTATGGTGAATGTAGAAGTCCTTATATACTTACACTAGGAAACTTCCTCCGCTAACGTTCTGCTTTCCGTGGTTTCGTATTGGCTGTCTTTACTACAAGTGTGAGCCATGTTGGTGTGCGAGGTTTCACCGTGATTACTTTCTCTGGAGCATGTTTGTCGAAAACGCCCTTGATGTTGTCTGTTAGGTTTTTAACGTTATCTGTTTGATTTTCTCAAGTGATGAATCAATGTCTGACTTTAAGGTTTCTGTGTAAATCAATTTCAGATTCCTTGAAACGATTTTTTGTTTTACACTGGGTGGTACATTTGCCCTAAAAAAAAAAGTAGATGGGCATCATGTTCAAGTTCTCTAACAAGTAAAAATTTAACATGTCATGTTTCTGATGAGTAGATTTGTTGACTGTTGGCTCAAGGCTATGTTCTTTTAAAAGCGTTTTCATTTTTTAAATCATAGTGTGCATTGTCAATGTCGAAACATAGGTTGAAATCTCCTGATATTAGCAATACTCTCTCTTTTTTAGTGATTAAAAAAAATACAGGAAAATCATTAGAGATATGATGTCAAGTTTTTCCATTCTCCTTTTTTTATCGAACAAAGTCTGTAAACAAAAGCGCATGTAAGGTGAGAATTTGATGTTTTGATATTCATTGTTAATTGCTGTGTTAAGTGTTGTCTCTTTTTGTAATGTTCATGACGGCTTTATAAAAGTTTTTATTTTTCTTAGATGCAGAGATAGAGTTAATATATGGTTGGTAACACAGCTGCCGTTTTTTTGCCTCATACCCGTTTTCTCATGACCAGTTTTCATTGAAAAACAAAATGTGAGCGTCAGATTTTAAGATCAGGTGCATTGAACAGCTGATGATGCACCGAAAAAACTGTAATTAAATCTACCGAGTGATTACTTCATTGTGTTGATAAACAATGTGGTTTATGATTACAAACTGCCTTATTAACGATCACATTTGTGTGCTCGTTTGTTCGGTGGCGACGATGAACAGGTTGACCTGGACGGTGGGTCCGGAGATGACCAGTTAGGCCTCCCACGCAATAGTCCCGGACAGTGAGGGTAGGAAATAATGCCAGTTGTCGGGTATTTGGCACTGTCTTTCCTGGCCTGCCTGTATTGTTCTGCTGCAGACATCCTGTTAGCGCGAAGTCTCGTGGCGCCCTCGTGAACTGCGGTTCTCCACTCACACCTGTGTTGTGCGCATCAGTCAGGGCTAATACTGAATATCTTGAGGAAGATCTTTAAAATGTCCTTGGATGGTTTCTATGGGGCAACACGTACACGCTTTCCTTTCTGTAGCTCGACAAACACTAGTTTCTTGAGGGAGTCGATGGTCTGGCATACGGACCACGTGTCTCGCCATGCGGAAAAGAGACTAGATGAGTATAGTGTAGATGCCGAGCTCGGGTGAGAACTTCAGTGTTGGATATCTTATCTTGCCGTTTGATCCTGAGAAGCTTTTTGGAGACTTGTCGTGTGGAGGTGGTTCAGTTTTCTGGCGTGCCGCTGGTACACAGTCCACGCTTCACAGCCATACAGCAGTGTAGGGAGAACCACTGCACGGTCGATCTAAATCTTCGTCTCTGTTGTGATGATTTTTCTGTCCCACACGGTCTTGTACAATCTCCCGAAAGCAAAACTTGCCTTGGCCAGTCTGGTGTTCATCTCGTTATCGATCACAACGTTCCTGGAGTGAGTGCTACCCAGGACTATGCATGTACGGGCACAATAGGGGCAGCATGGCGGAGTGGTTAGCGCGTAGTACTCCAGATCTGGAGGTCGCGGGTTCAATTCCCGACCATGCCATGTTGCAATTGCCTTGGGAAAGCAATTTACCCTAACTTTCCCCAGTCCACCCACCTGTAAAATGGGTACTCAGCTACAGGCTTCAAATGTACTGGTCTGCTTGGGCATTAGTGGCGCTGCTCTGTGGCGACACACTTACGCTGAGTAACGAAGACAAATTTCCCGGAAGGGATTAATATAGTGTATTAAAAATATTTCAACAGACTTTGCCCATTCTTCTTCAAATTGCATTGTTAATACAATACCTGTAGTAAATTCATATAATTTACTCGTTTAGAAATCTGATATTCCCCACATATTCTACAGTAAACTAGACACGCCATCAAACAAACAGTCTATAAATTGATTTCGGGATTGACCCTAATGAGCCCTGTGCAATATCAGTTTTGCATTTGTGGCAATAATTATTACGTCGGTAAAATTAATATAAAAAAAAAACATAATCAATTTAAGTAGCTTACTGAATTTGAAGTGCTTTATCCACATATCATGTTACTTCTTTATATTTTTACATTAAAAGACGCAAAGCAGCAGTTTTGTGACACCATATTGAACTACCCCAAATGTATGCTAAGATCGAAAAAAATATTGTAATGCTTTATTAACTCTACTGATTGAAATATAACCCGCACAAATCGTGCATGTGTTCGTTGGTAATAGTTATGCGATTTTTTATTCCAATTCGCATATATTGTATGTAATGCGTAGATAGTAATTCTCGCAATTTTGTACAAAATTCATAATTAGCCTGCTAATGAATTTCTTCATTATACGTCATGATATCGCAGAATCAACAGCTCTTGCCAGTCACCGCCTCTGTGGCCGAGCGGTAAAGACACTCGCTCAGAGATCGGGAGGTACGGGTTCGATCCCGAGCCGAGTCAAACCAAAGACTTTAAAATTGGTATTAGTAGCTGATAATGTGACTGGGTATGGTGTATGCAGCGCTCCGTACATCACAGTGTGACAGCACGCTTTCAATTGTCCCAAGCGCCGACTTTGATATAACCTTGTGGTTGAAAAGAGACGTTAAAATTCAAACAACCAACCAATCTTGCCACAGTCACTAAATTTTACTCGGCGAAAAGCAAAGCTACGAACAGGAAAAAGTTTTGCCTGGTATCTATTAAACCATTGCATTGCGATGCTATAGGCCCAATTATTTCGCTCTCTTGTAAACATTCCTGAACGCTTAAAAAAGAAAAAAAAATCATGATACCCCCGACGAGTCCTTTCGTCAACTCATGTGTACTGCAGTCGACTAGCAAATCAGGCTAAGACTGTCGTAAGACTGTAAAGTCGTAATACTTTCAAACCAATTTAAAATATCTCCAACGGTAAGATGATTTAAGCTATGAAATTAGCAGCGGATTGAAGTAGGCATTTAGTTAAAAAAAGCCGAAAACAATATCCTTTGTTACACAGGTACTCTGAACCTTCGACCTCTAGGAGTTTTGGCACCCATTGCCTTGCGACTTTCTACCTGTTTACGTAATATATACTAAAGGCAGACATTTCGGGCATTTCCACTTAAAAGCCTACTTCTCTCCATTGCTTATTTCATATATTTAAAATCCTTCAATTACTTTTTACGTATCTGCACAAAAACTTCAGTTTAAAAAAAAACAAAACAAAACAAGAATCCAATTTTTATCTCATGTAAAGTTTGACTTGGTGGGTTAGTTTAGGTTAAAATAAGAAATAGGCAAACAGTATGATTTACTTCGTGCTACTTTTTAATTCGAATACTATGAATAATCCAGAAAATGAATATTTACTATGAACTTTTACTACGATTTGTTGTAATCCTTCGCTCAAGTGAGACTCGAGGGAGACGCTCCTCGCATTCCCGATCCATAATGAGTGATATATGTCGACCTTTAGCATCATGGGCCCAAAAAAGGGTTTTTGTAGCCGTTTCTATGTTGGGCTACTGGTTGGGTCGGTGTCAGTATAATGTGACCGGCTGAGGCTAAGTCATGGTATCCCCGCTAGTCTCTGGGTGGCAGCCCGTAAATTGTCATTGGGACCCAAGCCCTGAGAGCACCTTTGAAGTGGAATTGGGCTTGCAAAAATACCCTTCAATCAATCTATGTTGGGCATATAAGTAATGATAATTAAACATAAAGAAAAAGAGAAAGCTTCACAGTATGGACATTAGCTGACAGAACAGTGACGTCTGCACATGATGTGATTTTGAACCACACCACACTATGATAGTCTTTTGTCTGTTTGATAAGTCTAGGCCTTGAATCTCTTCTTATTCCTATTTGTATATGCACAGCCAACTTATAAGGGTGATTGTGATAAATGTGAGAGGAAAACGTACCCCCCCCCCCCCCCGAAAAAAATCCCAAACAAAGCAATACAAGGTTAGGTAACACCCTTCTAATGTTTATGCCGTTTAGCACATTTCAGTTTAATTTATGATGAGCCTTGAAGAAAAATTTAATGTCAGTGCTATGTTACCCAGGAGGTTAAGAGATTGAAACTAATAAATAGAAAAAATCTGTTTTTTTTCCTTATCACACTCTTCACTCCTATTATATATGATCAGTAAAAAAAACACGGCTTAGTTTCATCATTTGAATCATTTAGTTTATATATTCATTAAAAAGGAAGAGGGAGGGGAGCGGGGTGAGAAGTTCTGGAATTGTTGGTACAAATTTTAATAAAGAAACCATAATATATATAAAAAAGCATATTCCTTGAAAAATCCTCTCTCTCTGTCTCTGTCTGTCTGTCTGTCTGTCTGTCTGTCTGTCTCTCTCTCTCTCTCTCTCTCTCTCTCTCTCTCATCATTTTGTCTCTTCAACTCTGCAGAGAGTATAGATCGCCAATACCCTATGTCAACTGTGACCTTTTCTGTACCTCTTTTTCTAGCTGTAATCATCTAACGTGGAACAAACGGCATTAATGCAATAGTAGTCTGAGTCCGCATGAATGCCTTTTTCATTATCGTTACATCTGACTCTACTTCCTTTCACCAAGTGGCCTAAGACATTTCTTCGATTCCTTTTTCCATGTGAGTTCCATCTTCGCGCCACTCTTGTATATTCTGCTGTTGTTCTTCATAGGGCGTCTCCAAACCATGACCTTCGTCTTTTTTCTGTCTTACCTTTTTTTTAAATTTACATTGTCAAACAGTTCCTGAATGCTCACAAAGTCATACCATCTCTGCCGCAGAATCCTGTGAAGGCACCCATTTGTAAAGAATTTCAGCTTTCTCTTTCTAGATTGAGCATGAGTTAAGCTAAAAATATAAATTAAATTTTGAGTTTCAGGGTTTTGAGACAATAGTCTTATTTTCCAAAAGAAAGCTAAGCAATTGTTTTACCGGGCGTGGTTCTCAGTTAGGTGAAGTTGAAACGAGAGTCGTAAATATGTACTCAGAAATTTTTTGAACACATTTTTTTTTATATTGCTCTAATGTTATCCCTCAAAGTTCAATTTCAAGCGGGTGTGAATCTTTGTTGAACTCAATTAAAAGCAAAACGAAATTGAGAGGTGGTGTTATCCGTACATACCGGTAGTCTATAATAAATCGTCGTAATTAACTTTTAAATGCTCACATATCATGAATGAATGCTGACGCAAACACAAAATAATCAAAAAATACCTTAATATAAGTAGCCTACGTGTACCAGTAGTATTTGAATTTTACATGATTGGAGGGGGTGTCAAATTCGCATTAACACCCCCCCCCTATCTCTCTTGCCATTGTGCCTAAATGACCAGATGATTTCGACGCCTCCATGGTCATCGACAGCTGATACCGATACGTCCACTCAAAAAGTGAAATTGATACAATTTAAAGTTTCCCAACAAAATAAAAGAAACCTATAAAAGTGCCTCCTCCTTTTGAAAAAGTCACTTTACACTGACAACAGCAGCAAGGGCATCAGAAGCAAGCTCGGTAAGTGAGATTTGAAAACTAATCTATAGAGTGCTCCCTCGCGACTCATTGGAGCGGAGGGTTTAGAAATACTATTATTGTCCGCTAACCTCCCTATATTATACTTACCTGATTACAACATACAAAAATTCACTAAGATTTATATATAATATGTACGTATTGCTTCAAATTCAATGTACTTTATATCTTCGCATGAACTAACAAAGTCACTAATCAATCCGGGTCAAAAAAAGAATAGGAAGCACAGGGAAAAAAAACTAATCTATAGAGCGTTTATTTCTTCTTCTTATCATAGATCTGAACAATTTCCCCTCTCACAACTTTCAGCGTTTAACGTTAGCTATGTAGCTTGATTACTGGAATAGATCATGAGCAAAATACATCTAACTTCCCCAAGTTTTTTTTCCCTTCGATGAGCCAGGCTGCTGTTCCTGCAGTCCAATGGGCTCGTTGCTTCATCTGCGTCTCGGTTTTCCTTAATAGTCAACATTTCACACTTTCCTGTATCTGGAAGTGTCATGGATTCTTATTGAAAAAAAAAATACACATTTAAGTGATGCAAATTTTAGATTATTATGAAAAAAAAAACCTGGAGTTTCCAGTTTAAAGATATAAAGATCATATTTTTTCACGTATTGCCTCTCGTATTGTCGATAACCTTTAAAAAATGCTTTTTTCTCTAAAACTTTTTTAGAAGCAACATTAAGGAAAGGGTGTTATATATAGCGCTTAAGCCGAGATTAATTGCTCTTGTCAATGCACGTGATGGCACTCAAGCATACTGACAAGATCCTTGACTCTCCCATTATAGCCTGGTAAAATATATTTATATCCTAGTTGTCTAAGAGCCTATCGGCTACTACTTACTAGTCCACAACGCCACTCGAATTGTAACGTAAATCATACGAGGTTCTATAAGTTATGAATTCAGTTTCTCATTTGCTTGAGGTTTAATCAATTGTTCAACAATGATTTTCAAAACCTCTAATTTTTACACTGAAAAATGTTACATTATTGACTGATCTCCTCCTTCTTCGATTCTACAGTGAAAACAACCCAACTCAAGATGCAGAGCGTTATCGCCGCCGTGTTTCTCCTGCTGGCCTCCCAGGCAGTCTCTGCCCAGATCTGCCAGGCTCCCAAGTCGGAGCAAGTGTTCTACTTGACCAGTGGTATGGCAGATTTCTTCGTGGCTAACGATTTCGACCAGGGCAAGATTCTCATCGTGTTTAAGAGTGACAACGGCGTGGGTGACCACTGGTCAATTGTGGACATCGTAAGCGGCATCACCTACATCAACACTGTGGAGAAAGGCTGTGTTTACAGGCAGTTCACACAAGAGCAAAACGAGGTATTATATAATAGTTAGTTTTTGTTGCACATCATACTTTTCTCTGCAAAAGTGGCTGACAATTTTTAAAGACAATGATTAGATTCTTGCTTCTCTGAAAAATGAAAACATTGAAGAAAAATGCAAACATTACAAAAAATGCAGTTTTGATAAAAATAAATTGTTCGGATAGTAACAATGTCCATCGATGAAATGAAATAACTGAAATTCTTTAAGTTAGGATATTGTATTCTTTATATTAGTTTAATGAATATGCTTGAAATGTAGAAAAAAGGATCGGATCTATTCAAGGTCTAGGCGAAGACTGTCAGAAGAATATTGGAAAGCTTTTACAAGGAATTTTGAGGATGTCTGTTTCAAGACCACAGTGCAGATAGAGATATCGATTTGACAAAATGAAAAAATTGCTGATCTCTGCAATAGACTAACTCCTGTGTTATGCTCCACACAAGACCCTAAAAGAGGATACGATGTTAGCAAAGTAGACTATTTGCACGTTACTCGGTTTCTAGGTGCATTTTTTTTTGTATTTCAGATCTTCTACCAGTGTCTGCCTGACGATGCCTCACTAGAGAGGTCAGGAGATGTTGATTTCTACTACATGACAAGACCTGAGTTTACCTGGTTGGTTGGTATGAAGCCTGTTGAAGGTACCGAGTTCTACTTTAGGTGAGTCTGGTGACAATTTTACAAGTTCAAATAAAAAA
>BMAT01003782.1:71606-85763 GCA_019649035.1 Elysia marginata | reverse complement strand
TCTCTCATCTATCTATTTATCTATCTATGATTTTTACCTAACCACCTTTCCATCGTCGATTATACCAGAGACCAAGACAGGCAGACAGACGGGGACAAAGACACCAAATAAAAAAATACGATATTTTGAGAATAACAAAAAGACGAAGGGGAAAAAACGCACACAGATGGTAAGACAAACAGATGGTAAAAGGCCGACCGAATGCGTTAGAGAGAGAAATGAATTGAATTAACTTTTATTTTACAACGGTAGAAAAATAGGCACAGTGCCTTTTTTCATTTAGCCATTAAATATAGACAGGTCATTATGAAATAATGAAATATCTTAAAATAATCAAAGAAACTATTTAAATTGAAAAGCAGTTGTAAAATAATCACAGTTATAAACATTTAAATAACATAATGAATACTTACGTATTAAAAGTAACATTGTTACTAGAGAAAGAGAGAGAGAGAGAGAGAGAGAGAGAGAGAGAGAGAGAGGGAGAGAGAGAGGGAGAGAGAGAGAAAGAGAGAGAGAACTGCAAAGGTAGATTGATAAAGAGAACGAAAAAGATAAGTATATACAAACAGACAGAAAGATAAAGAGAGGGAAAGAGATAGAGAAAGAGAGAGAAAGAGGGATAGAGAGAGAGAGAGAGAGGGGAGAGGGAGAGAGAGAGAGGGCCTAGCCTAAGAGAAAAAACCAGAAATCATCATGACTTTAAATGTGTAGAAGCTCCTCTATTAGCAATCAGGCGGTCAGGGAGAGGGCTATCAAAGAGAGCTGAGTTCCAAGAGTTCTTCAGCCTTGACAAAACGAAAGATAAATGGGGCGGAATAAAGTGAGTCAGTCTACTACTCTCGTTTTTTTACCATAAGAACTGGAGTTATTTATAGTAATAAATTCCCAAACTGTTGTTTTTTCCCCCATGGTTTAGGTTTTCTGAAAAGTAGGTCCAAACCATTATACGCCGCATAAATTTCACCTTTTTCTTTTTGCAAAGTGATTCAAACATTTTAAACTTAACCGTACTATATTAAGATGTTACTGTGTAAATGTAACATTTGAAAGTAAAGTTTTCTTATCCTTTCTGTTTGTGGGAGATATCTTGAAATCTTAGATCAAATGAACTTTAAATCTTCACAAAATAGTGTCGGGAACAGTCTGACTTAAAAGTAACAGAGAGAGAGAGAGAGAGAGAGAGAGAGAGAGAGAGAGAGAGAGAGAGAGAGAGAGCTACTTTTATCTCATCACATGGAAGTGAACGCTCCATTTACGCCTATCTGTTGGGTGAAAACTCCACAAAATTTCATGGTCTGTTCCAACAGCCAAAAAATGCATACGAATAAAGTCCAGATTCTCATGTTTGATGTGACAGTGCACAAAGCAGGTATGCTAGGGATGGGTTTAGTTCAAGAATCAAACAGGTTTCTTGTTAGCGATCTGAATTGATAATTGCAGAGCTATGGAGAAGGAAAAAATGGTCCTTTCACACGAAAAGACTAGTGTGACTTACCAAAATAGAATATATATAGATATTCATCGGAAGCTAGATAGCAGGAATTTTTCTGACCCTTCAACTCCACATACTTGAAAGGGACCAGATCACATCTAGGTCATGACTCCCAGATGCCTCCCTGCTACCATTTTTCCTGCCTGCTTTGAGACTCGAACCCAGAAAGTACAAGTCAGGTCTTCAGAAACGTCGGCCAGCTGAAGTCCAGTTGGACCCACTTAATGAGGAAATTGGTGGAGACGGCTTCTTTTCCCGATTGACTGGGTTATCCTCATTTTCATGGTATCTTGAAAAGAGATTGATAGATTGATTGAAATTTTTTACAAGCTCAGTCCATCATTAGCGATGATCTCAGGGCTTTCTTGAAAAGAGAAGCAAACAAAGAGAGAGAGAGAGAGAGAGAGAGAGAGAGAGAGAGAGAGAGAGAGAGAAAGAGAGAGAGAGAGAAATGTGATGATGAGATGAAGGAAAAGAAGAAGAAGAAAAAATAGAAAAAGAAGAAGAAGAAGAAGAAGAAGNGAGAGAGAGAGAGAGAGAGAGAGAGAGAGAGAGAGAGAGAAAGATGTGATGATGAGAAGAAGGAAAAGAAGAAGAAGAAGAAGGAGGAGGAGGAGGTGAGAAGGAGGAGAGAAGCACAGGAGGTTAGATTGTACAGTGACCTCACCACCTCATCACACTTATTCCATGACCTAGGATGTCGATGGAGCACCACTGATGCTCTCTTCGCTCTCTCTCTCTCTCTCTCTCTCTCTCTCTCTCTGCCTCTGTCTATGTCTCTCTCTCCATCTATCCCTTTTGTGGGCATCTCTGTACAACTGGCCAAAGTGAGGTTTATACATCCATTGCGGTCATTCTCTCATCTTCTCCGTTGTCATCCTCCTCTGCACCCCCTTTGGAGTACCATTTTCGACAGCCCACTCGATTTGTTTATGTGACCATACTATTTTAACTTTCTCCTCTTGACGATGGTGAAAATAGAGTTATGTTTTCCATGGGCTCGTGCCCCACGCTTTCTCGGTAGGAGATGAATAAAACCTTTCGAAAGCATCTTATTTCTGGGGACTAAATATGTCTCAGCAGCTGTTTATGCTAACGTCTCACACCACTGTATTGTAAGCTGCTCAAAGGAACTAACTGTCTTGGTGTGCGATCGGAATTAATATTTCGTCATTTCGAAGTTTGAAGGCGTTTTCCTTCAGGTTTCTCCCACTCGCGTCAGCAAGAATGATCTTTGGGTGGTCCACTTTATAAAATGCGTTTTGTTAAACACCTACACACCTCGATCACGTCCTATGACGCCGGTGCTCCAGTGATGGGAGTCCAAAAGCCATCAGCCTCTCTGAATACGATACCAAAAGCCTTGTCGCTTTTCTCTGCACATTTTCCACTTTCATCAAGCTGACATCTCATTCATCTATCAAAAACCATGGTGACGATGTTAATCATTAAATATCACCTAAGATATCACGTAGAAAAAAAGTGGCGACAACCACTTGGATGAAAGTAATAATAGAAAGGTATGAAGAAATAATTACATGAGTTTAGCCTATTTCTACCAACAGGAAATACACGTGATATACTTTAATACTGTAACAAATCACGAAGGACTCCAGTCTATATAGATCAGAAAGTTCCTATTAATTTTAAAGAACAAACAAGCCTATAAAAGTATGGGCGTTATGTTTCTGCATTAAGTGCATTAGGAACATTAGAAAGTGCGTACTAGCAAAAAAGCATGCGGAAGGTAAAAAACAACAACAAAAACAACAACAACAACAACAAACAGAAACCAACAACAAATAAAAACAACGGAAATATGTCTGAAGTAGCAGGTTATTCGAATATCAAACTTGAATCAAATGAAAATATCTTATCAACAATTCAACAAAGGGAATGTAATTCCTTATTCAACAAAAACCCAAACAACGTACGTGCCTGTATCAAACGACGAGCAACCTACAAGACAGTATGATACATGTACTTAAAAATATAACTGCTGTAGCTAAACTAGCCAACATAAAACGCAGGAGGAATTACAGTAGCTACAGAACGTATTGTGTCCAACACTTTGTCAAATGGAGCCGAGAATGAAAGGAAACGTGATTAAAGAAATCGATTTGAACTAGGATCTCACTAAATCCTGGCTAATACGGATCTTAATTGCTTTTGTGCCCGATTGCTCTCCGGCTCGTCGCCTGTGAAGTATATGCCAGGATCAGCATGGATTTTCACGCCGCCTAACTTTTTAGACGGTTACAGTTAGATTGGAAATGTACACTTCACAACCAGCTAAATAATTACACTTCAGGAAAGAAGATTAAAGCTGTAGCTAATCTTAAGAAGAACGAGAAGAAGTAGCATAAAAAACATTTCCGCAACTTACGGATAAATGAGATAAAAAAAATATAAGTCTGTGGAACATTGTGGGTGCCAATGATGCCTTAACTTATAAATAAAGCTCTATGTAACAGCCTTCATAATTAGTTTTTCTTAACTCTGTGTGTCTCAATATAAAAGAAAAGAAAATTTGCCCGTATTGACCCTAAGTGGTTATCCGATATTTCTGTTCTAGGATAGTGTAGACTTTCCTAGTAACAGTTAACACAGCTGCTGTAACTTGCACACACATACGATCGTATCTATAAATAGAAATGCTGAGATGCAATAAAGTACTATCGTACCACAATATGATACAATTAAACTAATATCTTAATTGTTATACAATACATTTAATGAGCTTTTAGTCGTGTCTATGACGAGGCCAATAAAAATTTATGACAATTTTCCTTGCGCCATTTTCTTTTTCTTTTCTTAGACTCAGGTTGGTTAGTCTTATCTTTTTTCAACCCTGAAGATCACTTAAAATGAAAGAGTGAATTTTCAAAGCCATCAGTAAACATGTGCCGTGTTTTATTTAAACTCCAAGGGTAAGTAGGTTTTGAAAGAAGAAAGCTCGTATTTTCTACAGACCAAAATAAAAATTCAAAGTACTTCAAGTTATCTTTTCATTTGTTGCTTTTTCTAGTTATGGACCCTTTGTTACACTGAGTCGGAAAGGAGGCACACCCCTATGGGACTGTTCCATGAACCTTGTAAAAATTCTCTAAGAGTAGTTCCCCTTGAACAATGGTGGGTTTTTAGGTTTAGATTTAGCACTAAAGTTATTCGAATAAACTACTTTCCCCAAAGAAGAGTTCGCTGGTGACCCCACCTTTTGAATTTTCCACACATAAGAGATTATTCCTGAAACAGTCCCATTCCCAGTCCCTAAGGGTCAGAATGTCGACATTGCGGTGCCAAAATGTTTGCGCTTGGTAAAGTATTATATGGTGCCTTTGATTGTGGTATAAACCTACTTCTATCCAGTTCAGGTGTGTATTGAGAAGTGTACCGTGCTTGAAAGAGTAAAATTAGCGAAGAGATATTACTGATCGACTGAAAAGGAAAAAAACATATAATGTTCATGTCAATAGAGAATATAATAACAGTTGTAATTTTATTCTCTACGCCTATTTATAACTGTGACAAAGCATTAGTGTCCTTTTTATAATCTAGAAAATTTGCAAGCAAACACAAACCGAAAATTAAGATATCCTGATAGGCAGCACATTTATAAAGATGTATAACTCGTGCTTAGAAATCGTCGAACAACTTAACAGAGACTTTTTCGAGTCCAAACAGTTAAGGTTTACCCAGATCTACATACACTTTTTCTCTATCGGCGTAATGGCAGCAAATATTGCTCAATCTTCCTCCCCCCCTATCTCCCTTTTGTCTCCGTGTTTTTATTGTATGTTTGTTTCTAGTATTTTCTTTTCTTCATGGCCATTTCTACATTAGTGTTAGTCCTAATCTTTGCGAAACACGAAACTCTTTCTATCTAAAACCCCTAGTCAAGCAAAGCTTCAGTTTAGGTCTACATAAACTACAAGAAATATGATGTTCTTTGGATACACAGCAAGAAGTAGATACCCTCTGACCAGGGACATGATCCACGAAAAACGGAACACAGGAGGCTCAACAGCGGAGTCTTTCCACAATCATGGCTCTAAACAGAGACAGTTTGAGAGAAAGAACCTGGCAGGCAGGAAAGCAGCAAACACCTCAACGTTCAGACGCTACAGTCAGACGGCACCCAGACGGATTGGGACCCGAGGAACGACGCTTGGGGAATGAATAAATGAATGAAACTTTAAGTAAATTTACTTTAAAAAATGTATGTCCAAAAACTAATCGTACTAACTTGATACTTGAATTGAGAACAAAGAAGAATCAAATGCTAATTAGTTAGTTTTTCCAGGGAGCATGTGAGGAAAAATATACATATTGATAGCTTATTATGAATTACACCCGAAGGAAGCATGGCGGTTTTTTGGACGTTGGATTTTGTCTCTACTTATCTACATATTATTAAGTTTACTAAATGCAATATTAAAAAAAGCGTTTTCTTCTTTCTATATGTTCTGGGTTGCCCCTGAAGGACCTAACTTTCTTTGTTGTTTTTCAATCGGTCTCGTCTTAGAAAAATAGCGGAGGGAAAAGTCATAAGTTTGCAAGCTTTCCTACTACCATATTACTTACTAGGAACTAGGAAATCAAGATATTCAGCTAGAATAAAGTAGACACAAAAGTATCTAAAAAAATAACAATGAATAAATAAACAAAAAAACAAACAAACACACGAACAAAATAAGTAAATTCCACTGTTGGTTATTTCAGGAATCTCAAAGAAACATTTTAAAGAATCTTTTAAACAAAAGTCTTTTTATAAAAATCAATAGGGCGATGTGATGAAACGGAACAATGCATGCTTAGGGTTTAGTTTGCATGGAGGAGACAATGTCTGCTTGTTTACGATTCGTGTTTAAACCCTTAGAAACTTGCAGTTGCCGCTAAAACATTTTCATTTTAATGCAAGGCGGAACGATGACAAAGAAACACAAGAAATATTAGGTTTTCTTTCATATCGTGGCTGTTGAAATTTTATGCACGCAATATAATCCTTTATCCCCAAAGTTTTCTGCAGCAAACCTGCTACAATACATCGCTTTTTTAAATGTGTCCATTTCTATGTTGAGGACAGATTTGATCAACAAATTAAAGCTTGATTTTCGCTAGACTTTCAGCACAATTGAAACGTCTTCACAAGACATTCATCGTCTCTTTTCTGCGTTAAGACATAACACTTGCTTTCACTCCTGAGACACGTCATAATAAATTCAAGGGTTTACTGGTTTGACGGGCGAAGAATAGAAATGCAATACATAGAATAAATTGAACAAACTCCCAACTTGAATATAATAAGACAGAAAATCTACAAATCGGAAATGAATTGTATACTTTCGCCTCTTTATAATAACAATAAAAATGAAATGTAAACAAGGGTGACGGGACACTTCCGGATGCTTTGATACCGTTAGCTTACGTGGTACTTTGACTTCTTATAATGCAGCTTAAGTCCAAACTGTGACTGTGAGTGTTTTTTCCTTGGATGTGAAAAAGCACAGGACTTAAAAAGTCATGTGTTAAACACAGAACCTCTAAAGATTTACATAGGCATATATAAAATCCAAAAGTTGCCTTACAGATTTATGAAACGACATTTTAAAACCTATTTAAACCGAGCGTGCGAAACAAATATGTTGCAGGTAGACATTCCATCTATCAATAACATCTTTGTAATCAACCATTTAAGAGGATCGTAAATCGGGTTTGAACCTTCAGGTTATGAAAATTAATGGTATTGGCAAAAAAGAAGGCTGTGTGAAGTCTTTTTGCCTATTTGACCGTGCACGCCGTAGGGCTATCCAGATCTAGATATCAAGATTCTAGACTAGATCTTGATTAATTCTAATGATCTGCATGGAATTGGGAGAAACCTTCCTTAACAAAAAGAAATGGTAGTTTGCAAAAAAACAAAAAACAATAACAACAAAAAAACAACAACAACAAACAAACATGAACATTCTCTAAATCCCTAAACATCTAAACATAGATCTAGGCTCAGAAGTTATTAAAGACGAGATGTTAAATCGACTAATATGGAAAGCGTCCAAAACTTTGGACTCTAAATTTGCCCTAATATATAAGCTTATAAGATGAAAGCATAATATAAAAATCGTGTAGAGCAAGATTGAAAGCCGTTTTCACACAGTCATGTCGGCGACCCCCTATAATGCATTACACACGAGAGCTGTAAGGACCGGAAAGCTGCTCTCCAAGCTAGTTAGGGCGGCGAGGTACAGGATAGGTACGTACAGGAGGTCATTTTGTGCTGAGTAGCATCCGTCTATTTCAGTAGTAGAGACTATGCGTTATCGACCTGCTACGTAGGACGAAGCTCATACGCCAATAGGGAAGGAAATCAAAGATGGCTGATGGGCTGACAAACCCCGTTAGCAATCGTCTGTTGGTAAAACCTACGCTACATATGGGTGTTATTACGTCATATGTTATCGTCGTCAGCGCGCAAGGTTTCTAGTGACAGGGTTGCAATAATGTACAGGGATAACGATAACTATTTTATACCATTCCCTATTGTGTGCCATGTGCTAGGACGACAAACATTATTATTAAGACCGATTCTATATACATTTTTTAAAGAATGTAATTAATTAGGTAGGCTAATTTATATTTCAGATGTGTAATTGCGTTCTGGAAATAAAAGTAATTATGAAATGTTCTGTTTTCTTCTATAAATATCAAGACAACGCTTCTTTAAGTTGGGGACTAATAACAGTTATCTCAGCTTATTTTTTACCAATGCGTTGTTAGAGTGTTAGAGTGATGTACTGGCACTAATTTAACATAGCCTACCTTATTTATTTTTATGGGGAACTATTTTGACGCAGGCAATAAAAATTTCGCAATTCTAGAGTGATATTTGAGACAAACTAAAGACAATATCTACAAAATAAAAACAAGGGAAAAAAACACATACACAGTTTATCTACAAGTGGTTCAATAATAATTATTCTAAAGAGATCGTGATCTGATTCCCATGGGAGATTGACTTATTTTTTCTCCTGTTCCAGAGCTTTGGTGGTGTGTACTTCTTCGATCTTTCTTTTTGTCGGGTTCATATAATAATTTCAAAGCGTGTTCGGCACTGCTGCTTTGACGCGACTCCAGACTTATAATTTGTAGCCACGTAAATGTAGTAATGTAGTAGTAAATAATGAAACCTTAAACAAAAGAGCTAACTTCCCTGTGACAAATTGCCTGCGCTCATCGAAAGAAGAATATGCTGCGCTTGTTCTTTTCACGTCATCCAGTATATAAAGTTAGTTCAACTCTTTATGTAAAAGGAATCTAGATTTTTATACTATGTACATTGAATTTCCTCACGGGGATTGATAAAGAAATATCTTATCTTATCTTATCTTATCTGAAGACCAGTCCAAAAAAGTCCTTTGCGGGGAATTTCAGTTTGAGAAAATGCTTTGTAAAAGAAAGTGTGTTCTTTTTCTTGGTCAATTTTTTTTAATTGAAAGAATTATTGAATGTCTTTTCACAAAATTTCGATAATTTCAAATAATTTTCAACGGTTTAAAGATGAATAAAATGCTTATTGTTTAAAATATCCAAGCCTTGCAATGTGAAAATTGCGACAGTCGACTCCCTACACAGATTGCGAGACAAACCGAAGATTGAGCCCTTCAAACTTGGTCATGATACTCTGGTAAGGATTCTTTGTCTTTAGATGATATGATCACAATCACGCAAGGCAACAAAGCAGTTGATCAATGCATCTTACGGCATTCTTATCGACAATACATAAAGTCACTAACCTTTTTTTTAAACTCAATGTCCTGCGCTATTTATATCACTAATATAAATTGAAAGCTTTTTTTAGAAGGCCTTTTGTTTTTCAAGGAGTCGTTGATTCCAGACCAATAAAACAATGTCAATGTTACAATTTGACTTATTTCAAGCTACCTATGTAATTATGGTGCAAATATAATGTAAGGGCACGCTGAAACCGTATGGGTAGAGACCCACTGCCTTTGAGAATGGTTTGCTTCAGCAAATGACCTTCTTCGTTTTCGTTCCATTTCGACAGATTATTAGAAAAATAATAATGTGTAAGTATTTGATCACTTGTTAAAAAGATTCAAACCTGTTGAGCGTATACTTTCTTGTAGAGTTTTGGTAAGAACGATTAACTACAATGTAGGTTTGACTGTTTTGATGCTACCGATCAGCATCCAGCATGAACATACGCCTTTTACTTTGTTTTACTCAGGCTCTTAACTCGCATACTTGGATTTGTCCGCTTTTATTAAGAGCTAAGACCAACAGTGCATTTTAATCACAAGAAACACTTCCTCTATCTGTTTCAGGTGATTGATATTTTTTGGATGAAACATCAATCTGCATAATGGTAGTCATTCACAGCGCATTGTCGGTATCTAATTAGCTGCTCTTTGATTGTAAAATGACACGAATAATAGCATTTAATTTTAAAATACTCCGTCCAATGCATTCAGTCGCAGTTATACGAATTAATTAACTAATCAGAACAAGAAAAATGACATAAATGGCAGTAGAAGAAAAACTGTTTAGATATTAAAGGGAGTAAAACAAATGTTTTTTTTATTTATTTGAAGATTCAATCAGGTCGAAAACAAAAACAGAATTTATTTGAAATCTTACTTCAACAATTTCAAAAGCAAAAGCCTTAGTTTTAGCCCTCAGATCGAGATATAAAACTACTGGTAATTCGACAATATATTGAGTGACTGTAACTGTTCATTAGAAAATCTTCTCTTCGTAATAGCATAGTCGTACAATATTTGAGGATATTAAAGAAAACATTTAAGATTTATCAGATGAACTTCTTATCACAAGAAACAATGTCGAACTGTAAACAAGTTAACAAGGGTAAAAATAATATACAAGATAAAAAGGAGCATCAATTAATGGTTTTTAACAACAAATTTAACATCGGCTAAAAACAGAAAAGACAAATAAAATTAATACTCATATTTAGCATTTATTTCTTTTGGTCTACAACTGTAAAACGTAAAAAGTAATACAACCAAAAATTTAGGAAAAAATTAAAAAAAAACATACTCACAAAAACAAGGCATTGAGCATAGATATACCTCTGTCTAAGGTAGCAAGTTGTTCAATCATTGTGAATCACAGTTCACTTTCACCAAAGCATTCTCAAAAAGAAGCAGTTATTACTCAGTACAAGTTTAATATCTAATAATAAATTGAAACATTCTCAGGAAAAGTAGTATGAATGTAAGGAAATTTTATTTTTTGAACCCGTAAAAATCAGAAAAATGCTTTTATTTTCAATTTAAAAATGATTTAAGCAAAGAAGAAAGCATAAAGACATACATTTTTAACACCATTAATCTCTTTTGAACAAGGGTTGACAAATTTTCGACAAATCAATAGATCAGGAAAAAGTGTGAAAAAAAACCCCCAAGAAACCTGAACAATAGAAAAAAAATATAAAAATGCAGTCATAGACTTACACATACTACAAGATGGACAGTAAACAAAAGGTCGCTTACTAAAAAGCATGAACATGTTTTTATTTATTCCGTGTTTATTAACAATCTGCTTACCTTTAAGGAACATACAGCTCTCTCAAAACATAGCAAATAACACGAACTAAAGAAGCTAATATTAATTTTTTAATCGTAGAGAAAGATAGATCATCATATTTCATATTAGAAAAAATACAAAAAATCCTGTCTTCTTAGATTATTACTAAAGGTATTCGTCTAGCCAAAGTATTAGCTCAGAATGGTGTACATACAAACGCAATAAATTGTGTGATTGTAAAAATAGGTAAACATGTATAACATGAAATTATTAAGTAGAACATTTCACTGCCTGTTTGAAACCGTGTTCCCTCATTACAATGAAAAATCAATGAAGTAAATGATATAATACACATCTGTATTGGTTGTAGGCAAACTAATAATTATAGAAGTTATAGGAGTAGTGAACGTGAGAATATCTGAGTTTCCTTCTCACTTTCTACCTGTCTGTCAATTTCTTTTTCTGTCTCTTTGCAATGCTCAGTCAGGCTGGCAGATTCAAATTTTATGAATATTAAAGGTAAGTACACTATTATCTCTCTCTCTCTCTGTCTCTCTCTTTCCCTTTCTTTGGACTTACAAATCTAATATGCATTAAAATCAATTATAATTTTTTTAAAAACTATCTGCATATTTACACTATTATGACATTATTCAATTTTACCCACAATAAGCAGAAAGATTATGTGCTGGATAGCTAACGGGATATTTGAGATCGATCGACATGAAAAAAAAAAGAAAACCCCAACATTTTTTAAAACAAAAGCAAACGGAAAATTGTCATTCTTCTGAAGCTCTTCCATTGTTTTAACATAAGCATGTAAAAAATTATTAATTTAATTAAGTGTAACTGTCTTATGTCATTGACGTGAGTTATGGATTAAGCAGAAACCGGACCCGAATATGCCTAGTAAGTAATACTTTTGATGTTACAAATTAACACTGTTCAGACTTAATTAATATGATTTAACTATTGATCTAGATTTAAAGATCTGCTTGGATTCAATCTAACTCAAAATCTTGTATGAGAAATGAATTCTCTACAGTACATCTTGACCTAAATATCCGGTCTAGACTAAATGGAGAATCTACTTATCATTTCAGCCAATAAAAGCAAACCACAATCTTGAACACCCCAGCCTAGATTTATCGGAATCTACTTCTTTGCATGGTTACTGAAAGAGTAGAGGGAATCTTTGCCCCAGTCGCGGCCAAAAATAGTTAAGCCGATCATTCCCTCCTATCATAATAAAAAGCTCGATATCCTCTACAATCAGAGTCGTAACTGGCGATAAGGCGGCCTGGTTCCGATTATTTTAAAACAGTCACAAGAGTGGGCTGGTCAATAAAAAAAAATTCGGTCAACACGAGTATAATCAGCAGTTGAGGTTAGGACAAAAGTTCGTGATTCTGTCGGTTGTGATGATCGGCAAAGCTTTTTTTTTAAATTAGCAAGATAAAAAAAAATAGAGGTGCTTTAAAAAGGTCCTTATCCTAGGCCTGTCACAAACGATAGATTTAAAACTTTCTGTCATAGCCTAAAATACATACATGAGCGCTGTATGCAACTTGTGGATCATTGTGTTGTATAATACGAGTAGTTTTATGAAAGCGGACCATAACTACAGGTCTTTTTTAGATCTCACAGCTTTGCGGTTGTACATCCTATACTTTAAAGTCAGCCAATGACTAAATGATGATATTTTAAAACTAACATAACAATACACGTTCAGAAGTTAAGTCTTTCAGAACAAGAAAAGTCAATAATCAAGATACATAATTATACGCTATCATAAAAAAATATATCATTATGTATTTCACGACAGTATTGTTTCAACAAACCTTGTTTTTAATTCTGTCGGGTAAACCAACTAGACTGGACATAGAGAAACTACAGGTTTGACTGTTATTCAAAGAGAAAGCACGATAAGAAGACAGACTAGCCGCGCTTTTTCTTAAAACTACAGGTCTACAAACATGCCTGACGACGCGCCTACCATCCGGACGGTGAGAAACACGGTGTCGCATAAAAATAAGGTAGGACTAGGCTACAATGTATACAAACATAATTATGTAAGATAAAATGTCTCACGGCCAGTCCAAATGTGTCGGACGTCTTAAATTTTACTACGCCGTTTAAAAGTATTAAATTCTTTTTTATTTACATCATTATATGTAAAAAAAAAGAATATGTTCACACAAAATAAGCATAATTTTATGCAAAATTTTAACGTTTGCAAGTAGACAAGGAAACGCATTTTGTACAGTATCAACGTTTATAATTTGAAAACTGCGACATACGACAGTTTTCGACTGGTTGCAAGACAGGTAAGTTTTACAAGGCCGATTTTTCAGAAATATCAAAGGATGGCAAGTTTTACGTTACATATTTTGCATTTTGCTACGGTTTCCTTTTATTCTTTCCATTCAATTCGTACATGAAAATAACAATAGAAACTCGAAAGTTCATTAAGAACAATGGGACAATTTTTTAATTTAAAAATGAACACAGCTTTTAACGATCTAGACCGAGGCTCCGATTATCAAAGGGCTCGAGGCCAATTTGATTTCAACTTCGAGGGAAATAACACGATTTTATTATTTAAATTTCAATTACAAATGGACAGTTACAGATAGTGACCCTTGCACGGACGGCATTTTTTCTGTTGGCCACGACATAATACAGCCATCATTTTTTTCAAGTGGATTGCGATAGATGGGAACATAAAGAGGAAAGGGGAAAACTAAAATCAGATAGCGGCGTCAGACATGCAAGAGGAGCGAGCGAATCTTATCTTTTCAAAAGTTTGTTTGTAACGAGTTTCATGCTACATCTATTGATTTTCTAGAAGCTCTCAAAGATCGATTCAAAATTGTTTGACCGTAAACGTTTTTCTGTGGAGGATTTTTTAAATAAAAAAAGTCCATAGCGGTAATAAAAAACTCTTTCTATTGAAAAGCTCTTGAATAATTCATAGAGATTGCCTTGTAATTAAAGACACTCTCCTATACTTACCAACTCAGAACTCAAAATGAGGCAAAAAGAAAGAAATATTAAAGAGAGAGAGGGAGAGAGCGAGAGAGCGAGAGAGAGAG
>BMAT01003782.1:50139-71424 GCA_019649035.1 Elysia marginata | reverse complement strand
AAAAAAAAAAACAGCGCGTCACACCGACACTGAAACGATTCTTCACTACCCAGAGTCGATTGCCAACAATATAAAGTAAGTGGAAATTGTCAACAGTTATAGATTAGCGATGTTGACAACATATCTTTAAATTAAATGTCTATCACTGGACCACCACGCCATAAAACATAGCGAGAGTTTTCTGATTTTTGCAAAGAAAATTATTGAAATCATTATCAACTGGTTACGGCCCCAGAATTAAAAAGCATCTGGTGCCTTTTTAAAAATTTCTCTGTCTCTGTAAAGATTGTCTATTCTCTTTATAAAACCTGTTTTCCAACCAAATCTTGCTAAAATTTTGATGGTGGGTGTCAAACTTTGTTTGATGGACACTAAGACTTTTATCATTAGTTTTTCGTCTACTTTGTATTCTACTTTTGGTAGCCAGTATTAAACAACTACACCTAGTTTAGTCGCTTTTTACACTTATTCAATAAGTAAGTCGTCTTGCGTAGCCTTGAGATGAGATCGCGTTTAATTGATTTAAATCTTGA
This sequence comes from Elysia marginata, assembly GCA_019649035.1. Lineage (NCBI taxonomy): Eukaryota > Metazoa > Mollusca > Gastropoda > Plakobranchidae > Elysia > Elysia marginata. The sequence continues at coordinate 70,891 of BMAT01003782.1, read as the reverse complement.
AAAAAGTGCTCGTTTATACCATAACTATTTTACTCGCTCAATGGCCCTTGTTCAGTATAATCATCACCCTCCAACCACGTTAAGTACTTAATGGTATTAACCATCGTGCTAATTGATATATTACTAATGTACCGTTATATCTATCTTTCTATCTGTCTATCTATCTATCTGTCTATCTATCTATCTATCTATCTATCTATCTATCTATCTATCTATCTATCTATCTATCTATCTATGTGTAGCTTCTACACATAGTCAAGCTCCATAATCGAAATAATTGTTGAGGACCCTCTTTTATTGTACAAATACTAGGTTCTTACCCTGTATTTATCTATCTATCTATCTATCTATCTATCTATCTATCTATTTATCTGTCTACCTGTATTTCCTTCTAGAATCTCCATCTCATCCCATGGTACGTTTAAAACGACCACAGTTTTATAAATAAATGATTTTGGAACCACTTCATGTCTTTTTGTCAGTATTTCTTCCTGACCAAGGGATGAAAAAAAAACACATTATCGTTCAGGCACGCCCGCAGCGCTAGTAATGTAGTTCACTCGTTACTCACGCTAGAAGTACTATAATTTCGTGCTAAATGATACACGTTAAATTTTTATTAAATTTCTCCCGTCAAAGTAGGCTATGATAGTTCTGTTCTGTTTTGACTAGTCACCCCTGCGATACTCTACGTAAAAGAAAAAAAATTATAGATCTAATTGCTTGGCAAGTGGCAAGTGATTTCAAGACTTTTTAGGGCTATGGAATAATCTTATCTGCCAACATTTTTTGTAGGTGACAAACCGTTAGCTAAATTACTAATGTGTACGCGATTTGTTAGAACATTAAAATTCACACCACCTTCAATTTTCTCTTCTACCGTGGGTTCATTCAAAGTTGCATCAACACGTGTCTCTGGCACGCCATTAAAAAAAAAAACCAACCAACTCATCACAAAAGATTCCTTAAGTTTTATAACATCACGTTGACCACACGCTATCAAGCTCACGCACACCGATTATTAAAATCATAGCAAAACACTTTTGTAATAGGTGACAAAAGGAATCTTTTCTCGGTTAGTTTATGTGAAAAATATATAACTAATTACTTCAATAGTATCGTGTCTCAACGTGTAATAATGAAAGCTGAACGGGTGGACGAGATATGCGTGTTTAACAAAATGAACATGATGTTACTGAGGGTGTGCATATTGCGAAAATGTTGCACGTCGCTATCAAAACGGCTGCCGAACCCGGAAGTTAGAGTATAACTCTTTTGTGCTAAGGATCAATGTAAATCTGCGCAAATTAGGGTTATGTTGATTCGTTGAACAAAAGAGTTTTACTCTAACATTCGGGTGCATCCGGCATTTTGATAGCGAGACGCTATATTTACGTAATTTGCACAGCCTCGATATAAATATGTACTTGATAGGTGTTGTTACGATTATCCTTATACTATAGGCTTAACTTTGCGCAAAGTAGCAATTAAGAAGTTTAATATTGTACTGATGACGACAAAACTGGTTTATGTATAAACACTAGCAAAAATACATATACATAATAATATGAGCTGGCTTCACCAAACCTCTGAAATGATGACAAAGGCTAGCAAAATTTATATTTTTTATCCAGCCTGCTCCACTTTAGATGCCTGGTGGTCCTTTTACAAGATGCGTATGTCATAGTTCCATCACGACTGGGTCTTAACTTACCAACCAAAGGACTGGGCTGTAATAGAAAAGGTACTAGAGATACCCTTTGTTTTCGTTTTGGTTGGAATTTGCCACGCTCCGTGCCGAAATCATTTTTTGATAAGTTTCATCAAAGTTGTCTACTCTCAATTTTTTTTTACTGTAAGAACACTTTCAGCATGGCCTATCTCTCTGTCTAAGCTGTGATGAAATTTTTGTCAAAGTTTGTACACTCTTTGCTTTGTTGCAGTTGAGGAGGAACCAATAAATGTACCGTCCTTTGGCAAACGCTGTGAGCGTCCTTACGGCATAAACAGATAGATTTAGCGATGCTGACAGCATTCTTACGGTCAAAAAGAGTTATAAGTTCTTGTACTAATATCAGTTCCCAACACCATTGTCTTTTCTACAAGCACCGAGCTCCTCGCCCCGGCTCCCGTTCAGTCGCTGATCTCGCTGACATGGACAACTTCCACCATACAGCACATGAAACTGGACAGAGTGACCAGGGCCGAGATCAGCGCCACCACGAATGACCAGCCCACGTAAAATTGTCCCAGGATGTCCACTCCAGTCGCCAGTAACCGCAACACCTCGCGGTCGTCCATTTTGAGCGCGGTCAGATGGTCGTGACCTTTGACCCCCATGACAACGAGAGCCAGTAGAGTCATGCAGCCTGTGAAAGAAAGAATTGTAGGAGACAATTCAGCACAAAGCAAAATGTCTTGCAAACAGTCCAAATGGGTCTTAAGTCGAAATCGGAACGTAGTCAGATATAGTTTTACAGAAAAGCTTATTTTCTCTACTTTCAAATACAAAAAACTCAAAAGATCTTTCATGCTTCTGAATGAAGTTATAAGCCATTTAAAGACGGCAGGGTTAAGGCTGTTAAGTTTCCAAAAAGGGAGAAAACAGCATTTAAAACTTAGACGACTATAAAGGTATTGGAACCTTTGCAAACAAACAAAATCAGCCGGATCATGGTGTTTTTAAACTTGAGAAAGCGCTTTCTAGAAACAGATTTTTTCCTTGTATATTTTACAATTATTTAATAACAAGGATTATTGGTATCTCTCCACCCTGATTTGATAAAGTCATGCAATTTTTAATGCTTGTCAGCTCATGAAAGTGGCTTCTTGAAAATATCAACGCATTGAAGTGTGAAGATATGCAGCATATGACTTTATTTGGACAAGCTATCAGAAAAATATAGTTAAGATTGATTCTGTGCTTAAAGAAAAAAAAACCAATCACACACACCTTCATTTCGATTTAAAGCTTTCACAGAAAACGGAGATTTTTTAACATGAAGTTGCACGAGAATAAATTGCTAATGAATCGATACCGGGGAAATTCTTGAAATCATTTTAGTTCAGACCAAGGCCACCGTCCTCAAACGCGGCCTAGGTTCAGTCCGAAGGACCTGGATATGTTTCATGTTGGCAGTTCTTAGATTTACTTTTTAAAAATTAAAGTAGGTATTAAGTGCTTGGAATTCGTGAAAAAAGCGAGATTAAAAGAGCAATTACGCAATTCCCTTTGAAAAAAAGGAAAAAACCTTCACAAAGGTCTTCCAGCGTGAGCATAAAGATTAAAAAATTGTGAAGACCAAGCTTTCAAGGAAGGTGTCTCGGGTCATGGGAATCAATTATTGCAGGAAACTAAATCTAAAAAGCGTCTACGTATTATACCAGAAACTTAGTGCTCTAGGCAAAATCACGTCAGTCCCTCAGTGGGTATTGGGAGACAGACAGTATCATTTTAACGAGATTTGTGTTATCAAATGGAATTCATATGTGTATGGTATCACTGCAGTAAGGTTTAAAGTTGGAGAAAATAAAAGTTTATCCAAAAAAAAGAGCCACTTTTAAATGTATTATTATCTCTCTCTAATAGATTAAATTAATGAGGTTTAAATGTACATGTAAACACTTACAAAAGCTGTCTTATTATCATATATAGAGAAAAGATGGATACATTTTTACTTTTTTTATACTTTTCAAAACCTATAAGCTTCGATTGGCATAAGTTTGTTACCATACCAAAATTCTTCGTACGCTTACCTTTTTGATAATAGTTAAAACTTCTCAGGCTATTTAGATCGCCGAGCTATATGAACTAGAATGTCTTTTATTTTCCCTCGGAGCTGTCCTTTTCTCATTAAAAGCATGGTGGGATAACATTTTAGACAGAATGTTAGAGAATTGAAAGAGAACGGAAAGAAGGTACAGAAAAACGAGGTAGAAAGGATTAAAATGAATGAGAGGCGTAATGACAGGTTGTTATAAGAACGAAAAGGTACGGGAATACTAAAAGAAAAAAAATAAACAAGGGACAAAAAACACTGGAAAGATATACAAATCAGAACTATAACTTGAACAAGAAAGAAAGGCAAGGACGAGGTACGCGCAGAGAGAGAGAGAGAGAGAGAGAGAGAGAGAAAGGCAGAGAGAGACAGAGAGATACTTAAGTACAGAGAGTCTGAAGAGAGACACGGAGAAAGAAATCATCACCTAACGGCTTATTGGTTATAGTAATCCATGTTCGATCAGATCACAGAAGACAGAGATATGCCACCAGCCAGGTAGGCTAAAGAGTGTCTCGCACTTGAGATCAGGAGATGCCGAGTCCAGGTGCAAACTCGTCCCAGAAATGTCACCTAGTCCGGGCCAATGCCTCTTTGCAGGCAACTTCAATCAGTTGGCGTCAATAGGTCAACAAGTTTCAGCCTAGCCAGTAAGTGAACGAGGTGATGCTTGTCAGAACGCTAGCGTTCTTTAGAAGCCACAATTGCATAACAACCAATCTAGAAATTGACATCTTCTGTTTACCTGTCGATATGTACTGTTAGCACATCGATGACACCTATGCCAAATTATTAGAGTTCTGTTAAAGCCACAATTGCAAAACAACTTATGCAGAAAATATGGATACATTCTATTGATCTTGAACAGTTCCCACATTGATGTTACCTGTGCCAAATTATTAGATCTCTCAAGAAGCCACTGTGGCATAACAACTCATACAGAACATAATTATAGACATATTGTGTTGATCTGTACTTTTCCCACATCGATGTCACCTGGGTCAAATACTAAGAGTTCTCTGGAAGCCGTTATTGCATAAGAACTAACACAGAATTTATGAATATTTTCTGTCGATCTGTATTGTTTCAACATTGATGTCACCTGTTTCAAAATTCAGAGTTTTCCAGGAGCCACTATTTGAAAAAAGTAACCTTCACAAATTACGACTTTTGAAACGCAGAGCCTAAGTCCTAGAGCTAAAACAGAAGAAAACATGACACGCAGAGCCTGAAATGGAAGAAAAATGGCGCCCTCATGTCCAGTCTAGATCTAGACCTAATAGACCTACAGACTAAATCACGTTATTTTCAACATCTGACCCTAAAACTAGATTATCTAAATTGATTCCTAATGGTAAGTCAAAGTTCCAGACTCTTAAATCTAAATTTTGGATAAAAATCTAACTTATATTTAACAGAATTAAAAAAAAAAACAAAGCGGACGAAACTATTTTGTTTATGTGTGTTCTTCCGCATAACATTTTGCCAAAATGGTAGACAGATGTGTATTATAATTTGACCTCTCTTTTATAACTAATTTTATAACAACTGATACAGAATATTGTGGACATAATATTTATTATGTTGATGTGCATACTTTTATCACCGAAGTCACCTGCTTGTGGGTTCGACCAATGACAGACATGCTTAGATCTAATGGCTCGCTTTTTGAAGTTTTGATTTCCTGAAGTCATTTTCACAATTTCTGGTATTATTTGAAGGATAAGAACAATTCATCCTAGCAATACGCTATCGAAGGGAATGAATCAAGTGATGAGCTGTGATAGTTGGAATGATTATGTTTCTAGGTCTACTATATCGATGTCTTACAAAGAAAACTGAAGTCCTACCGCCACAGTGCGCTAATTTCACAGACAATTAGCTGCATGAAAGACAGTGCAATTAAAACTGCATGATCTTTTGGTGCGATGATTGCAATGTATAGTGAAGATGAACATGACGTAACAAAAAAGGTTTCGGTAGATTGCAAGGTAAAAAAAAAACATGATAGATTTGTTATCTCACACTCATTCTATCTATTCAGTTTACTCCTACCTCGTCTTACTCACTGACTCTCTCCTTATCTCTCGAGCACAAATAATTGCATTTATAATTGCATCTATCGAGTGATGTTTCTTATCATTAGTAGAGTAACTCGATTCATCTCACATACTCTTTGATCTGAATATCAATAGCCTAAAAGTGACTGGCATAAAGGATTTCCAATACATCTCAGTATTTGAACCAGGTAGGAATATTTTGTTACTTTTGAAAGAGCGCACAATTCTTGCATTTCTAACATAATATGATGTTACAAGGAATCGAAATAGTTTTTAGTAAACATGTTTTGATTGAACAATTTCTATACTTTCAAACCAACAGCCGAGTAATTCCTCTTATCTTTTTTATGGTATAATTTATTTTGTTTCTTTCACCTTTTATTGTCCTATGCCTTTCCCAAAATTATCAATATAGCTTCTGCATGGTTAGTGTTTCTTTGTTAGTGACGTTAGTCTTCTTTTCAATGAACCCTAAACTCCAACCGTGGCTTTTTAAATAAAGGTTTGTCCTATCTTCCTAATCTAATAGTTGCGTCAGAAGGTAACTGAATATAGAGAAAGGACGAAATGAGATTTGGTATGCAGATACCAAAAAAAGAGTAGCGAGGAAGCAAATAAATGAAAACGCAGTTTTCACAGCACCATGTAAGTACACACTTATAGTGAAACAACATGGAGAGAGGCTTTTTTACAGATAAGTATTTGGGATTAAAAATTCTAACTGATTTAACAAGCAATACTATTTGGGTTCTTGGAGCTATCTCTATTCCCTGCTTTGGCTGATCCATTCAACCAGTTGATACCAAACAAAAACAACGCATTCCATCATAGAGATACGAAAAATGTATCAAGACTTCCTTATGTTTACTTTCGAAAAAACAACAACTCTATTCTTCGTTTGAGATCCTATGCACTAAGCTGTTACCTGTTCATAGAATTTTAGTTCGTTATCAACAATAAAAAAAAACAAGATGATTTTGCGTTTGTGTAATATTTGTTGTACAATTTCAGTATGCTATCCTTTGATCGTAGCTTATGGGACTTACCCAGTAAATCTCTCGATTTGCTTTTACTTTATCAAAACTTATTTGGATATTGATACGTTCACTTTTAGATGATTGTCTTTATACCACAGTGGAGACAACTGAACTTATAAAAGTAGATAGAGATTTTGTTAAAAAAAATTAAAAAAAGAAGCAATATCTCAAAATAGAAGACAGAATTTTGATTTTTTTTACTGAAATAGGTAAATTAATGAATGCTAACTACTTGTTCATCTACAACATAATTATTTCATTAACACCTTCCTCTTTAAAAAATTTTGTTGTTCAATTTAAGATGTATACAAAACAAAATTATGTGTATCACAAACAGTCCAAATTAGCCGGCTAAAAAATTTCTGCGTAAAAGGCTTTTTTATTCTTTTCCCATATTTTCGAATGAAAAAAAAATCTTATTTCTTTCCACAAAATATTGATAGTTTTGCTTGAGCAGTTACGAAATTGTGGTTTTTTTTCAAAATATTATCAACGCCTTGTACCACAAAGATTGCGATACCCGACTCATTTGCGATGTTTTCAACGCAATGTTTTCTTAATTTCGGCACGCTAAAGATATAACTACCTGAAGTAAAGATGAGAAGACAGAGAACGATAAGTACTCCTTTGATCCTCTGTAGAAACTGTACAGTCAGGTAAGCAATGAGAATGATCACGGAGAGAGCGTACGTGAGCAGACCCGTCACGCAGAACGCCTGGGCGGCGCGCACAAAGTCTGGAGAGAAAACATAACATGAATTAACAACAATTAAAGAAAAAAAAATCCGAACCCCCCCCCCCCCCTTAAAAAAGACGAAAAAAAAACACCCCCACCCCCAACTTTGAAGTTCTGTCTTTTTGTGGCTTAGTTAAGTATAAACAAAGAAGTGACATTAAAACGTTCTCTTTTTGTTGCTTTATTGAGTGTAAAACATACAACTAACATTAGAGGGTTGTTATATTGTTGCGAAGTCTAGAGAAACATGAGATGAATTAAGGAAAAAAAATATACATAATTCAAATAGTTTTCTTCACGTTGCTCTATTAATTTTAAAGCAAATGAATGGCAGTAAAGTACTGCCCTTTTTCTTGGTGAAATAAAATGGTAAGTAAAGCAAATAACCAACATATATCCTTTTCATATAATTAAATCAAGATGGGTATCAAAAAAGTGTTTAGCCTGACTGTGAAGGAGCCGGTAGGAAAAAATTTATCAGCTTTTGGTTTATTTCTTTAGAACAACAATGGAGCAATCCGAACCTAATAAGATTTTGGGCAACGGTTTCATTTGAGTCACCCACAATATTAATACCACAGTTGTTCCACTGGTCCCTCAACGTAACTTTAGTAGTGCTGCTACCACTACTACTACTAGTAGCAGTAGTAGAAGTAGTAGTAGTAATAAAAGTGTTAGAGATAGAAGTACCCGGTAGTAGTAGTAGTAGTAGTAGTAATAGTAGTAGTAGTAGTAGTAGTAGTAGTAGTAGTAGTAGTAGACGTAGTAGTAGTAATGAGGAGTGAGCTTGTCGGTTTGCTGCACAAAACCACGGTCCGCTAGTTAAGGAGGCAAAGTCAGATTCAGGTACACTAAATCATCCGACAAACGAAACTAAGTCTGGATTACTGGAGTTTGGTTGTTGCTAGATCTTGCTACCATTCAAAATGAGTCGGATGTCGCAATATTTCCACTTCAAGGCGCGGACATATTGAACAAAGCATTTTTAGAACCTCCCCGCGTCACAAATAGCGCGAAGTTATCAAAATTTGGTGGTAAGACATTGCGACTTGTTCTAATGAAAATATAAAGAATTAGAGAGATCAGTCTACTTGTTTGTTCGTTTGTTTGGTTTTTAACGTCGCAGTCAACTGCGAGGTTATCTCAGAGACGGCGCTAGGGACAAGTGAAAGCGTGCTGCCACACTGTGATGTAAGGAGCGCTTGCTTACATCACACCCAGTCACATTATCCTGACACCGGGCGACCAGACTTAGCACTAAATCGATAATGCCAGACACTAGGCGGATCAGCTGCTAATACCGATTTTAAAGTCCTTGGTTTGACTCGACCGGGGATCGAACCACGCATCTCCCGATCTCTGAGCGAGTGTCTTACCGCTAGGCCACAGAGCCGGTGGTCAGTCAACTTCTTAAAGATATTCCCTTATAAAAAAGACGTTCAATATAAGACCTTTTTGAACTCGTCTCGAAACGTATGGAATCGATTATAATGGAAGAAATCAGTCCGATAAGAACAGAAACTTCCCTCTCTCTAGAATTTTCCGAAGTGCGCGGAGTCTGCAGTTATAGAGAACTTACCCATTGTGGACCTAAAAACATAATTATGTACTGAATTGACCGTACCGGGCCTAAACAAAGAGATGTACTGGGTTAGCCAAAGCGGACTTTTTAGGCCTGCTTTTTTTCTTTTTCTCTTTCTTTTTTTTTTGCTTTCGGCTACTTCTACACAAAGTGATTGATCGGCAACACCCGAATTTAGCTGAAGCTTCGTATAAACATCCTCGGTAGGCTGTACTTTAGTTCAAACTGTTCTGTCATGCCGATATTGCTAGCGTTCCCTTCATCTATATTTCATGAACTTTTTTTGGATTAAGTATTTTTTGCCCTCCTAATTAGGAAGAAATAAAAAAATCAATTATTTTATTATAACTTGATTTATGAAAACTGGGAACTGTTTTTTTCTCTCTCACTAAAGAACCTGTTGGCTCCAGTCAGAAACCGTCGGGTTTGCAAAGTAGTATAAAGTATGTTTAAATTTTCTTTGTTAAAAAGGTTTTTGGGGAAATACTATGATTAAAAATAGGTAGACCACATTCAGGCTTATAAAGAGTCACCAGTGGGAAACAACAGAGACGTGTTGCAGTCTATTTTTTGTAAGGACACTGACCTCTTTCATATCATTAAGGCATGATGTAATATTGTTGGGGCAAGCATTACAAAACCGATGTCTATTTCATAATAGCCCGGTTCACACAACGTGACTGCCATACTGAAGCCAAGAGAGTATCAGTGATAGACAGTTTAAATGGCTGTGAACCGTTTTTGCGTTCACATAGTAACGTAACGCGCCGTGTGGTTGGACGTAGGCCAGGGGTGATAAGGACAGTCCCCTCCAGCACAGGTTAGGTTAGGTTGTTTGAATTTTAACGTCTCTTTTCAACTACAAGGTTATGTCAGAGACGGCGCTTGGAACAATTGAAAGCGTGCTGCAACACTGTAGTGTAAGAAGCGCTTGCATACACCACATCCTGTCACATTATCTTGACACCGGCCGACCAAACTTAGCTCTAAATCCATAAAGCCAAACACTAGGCGGATCAGCTGCTAAATACCAATTTTAAAGTCATTGGTTTGACTCGGCCGGGGGTCGAACCACGTACCTCCCGATCTCTGAGCGAGTGTCTTACCGCTAGGCCACAGAGCCAGTTCCTCCAGCACAGAAATAGTTAACTTAAACGTGGCGTGCGCAACATACATATAATCGCCAAAAGGAGTATTGCTCTTGGAGAAAGACATGACAAGTTTTTTAAAAGCATTCTGATGAATAACTTTGCTAATAAACAATCGACATGAAAGCATGGGGAGCTAGCTGTCTGTCTGTAATGCAAGATTAAGATAGGTATTAAATGAATGTGTTATAGATCGAGTCGAGAGCTTCAATGTAAGAGTATGATAACGAAAATCCGAGCAAACCGTAATCAGGATATAGGTCTTCAGAGAGTTTGCTTGTTGTAAGACTGCTAAAATTACTTTGTTGCTTTTACTATTACTACTACTGCTGCTGCTACTACTACTACTACTTCTACTACTACTACTACTACTACTACTGCTACTACTGCTTCTACTGCTACTACTAGTACTACTACTGCCAGTCTGCCACTACTACTACCGCTAATCTTACTACTACTCTTACTACTACTACTACTACTACTACTACTACTACTACTACTACTACTACTACTACTACTACTACTACTACTACTACTACTACTACCACCACTACTACTACTACTTCTACACTTAACTATGTACTCGTACTAATCATCAATATCGGAGTTTTCATTTTTACAAAACAACAATGATAAGCCATCATGACCTAGTTTGTTCCTTGTTGCTGACAAAAAGAATCTGTTAATGTCTGGCACTTACCAGCCCAGCGGAAGTGATGATGACAGTTACGACAATTGTCTATTGTAATCGATAAAGCTCTAATAAAACCATCACGTCCATCTAGGTCTTGAGTTCCTTTTTTATTACGCAAAATAGCCTGTTGTTTTTGTTGTTCTTCTTCTCACTGTTTCTACTTCTTTTTTTTCTTCTTCTTCTTCTTCTTGACTTTGTTCTTGTTGTTATTGATGTTGTTGTTTTTGTTAAAATAGTTGTTTTTCCTCCACTTCTTCTTCTTCTTAGTCTTGTTGCTGTTGTTGCTGCTGCAGTTGTTGTTCTTTTTGTTCTTTTTCTTTTTCTTGTTGTTCTTGTTTTCCTTGTTGTTCTTGTTTTCCTTGTTGTTCTTGTTTTTCTTGTTGTTCTTGTTTTTCTTGTTGTTCTTTTACTTCTTGTTGTTCTTGTTTTTTTTGTTTCTGTTTTTCTAGTTCGTCCTCTTCTTGTTGTTTCTGATCTCGTTCTTTTTACTTCTTTCTTTGATCGCATCAGCCATTCTCAACCTCACCACTGTACAGACCTAAAACTTCAGGGCTAAGATATTGTCAGACCGACATATCTCTTGTGGGGTGTTTTCAAAGTAAATAGTTGTAGTCTAAACTCCATTGTTTGCCCTTCTCTACCAATGCTTTTAGGATGATTGAGAAGTTATGCGAGTTGTTTGAAGAAGAGGAATTTGGTACACACGTGTCACTTTTCAATATAAACTTATACTTTGTCCATGATATTTTGATGAAGACTTAACCCTTGTATGTAGCAATGCCTAACTTTGTAGAAAGTAATTTTCTTTTCTTTTACCTAAACGTGAACCCTCCAAACCCATTACGATATTTCTTTACTGTTTTAGTTTTTCTTAGTTTTAATTTTTAAGTGAACTAGAGTTCAGCAATTTTTAGCCAAAAACCGGCATTATCATTTCATCAACCTTTAAATAGACTGAACAAACAAAAAGTGCCAATGTTCCAACGGAAAAATTTCAAAGTCAAGTTTAATTGGTTTAACCGGAAGGGTCATCGACATTGCCTGGTTTTTGAATCATTGTACTGACTGAGTGGTAACGGACATACCTCTATCAGGTCGAACAATGGTCTACCTGATCTTAACTGGAAGAGGTATATCCGCAACCCTCCACTCCTTGACGGAATGAAGGCCAAATCTAACCAATTACCACCCTCCCTGAACAAAAAGAGCTATCTACGAGATAAACATAATTATATTCAGTTTGGTACTTAAGTCACTCTCGAAGTGTCAGGTATAGTCGCGTTAGACACAAGATCAAATCTAAGATATTACAGACTTAAAGCAGCAACGCGTGAGTATGACGCGAACGTCTGTGGGTCTATTTTTAGAAACTGGTTTCATTATTTTTATAGTTTCCTCAATCTGCTTTCCCGATTTTCACGTACGCGTAGTGAGACACGGTGCGTGTGCTAAAGGTCTCTATTGTAAGGAACGTGAGACCTTATATTGACACTTTTCTTTTTCCCAAAACATTTACGAAAAAGAACCCAGGTCGTGCGCGGCTGAAAACTTACTATAATGGTATCTACAAACAACAGAGTATTGTATTGTTTTCTGAACAAATTCTACTTGTAGTCTTTCGCCGCGTGGATAGTTAAAACATCAACAACACAATATAATTATGTTTTGTACTCTTTTCAAAATCATTTCTAAATGCGACAAAATGTCGGGCAGCAGCTCTTGGTTCAATTTCAGATGCTAGGCTTAGCAAAATAAATTACTTAATTGAGGCGTGCCTGTGTTCATTCTCTATAAAAGAAAGTTACTTGAAATAAATAAAAACGAACTTAAAAATTAGCAGGTAACTTCAAAGAATATACCTTTTTTTCGAAAATATCTCACAACAGAGTTATTTGAACATTAACGATTCTACAAAAGTTATTACAAAAATTATTGCAACAGAAAACAAGTTTACATTGTTTATTTTGCGTAACAGCATGATAAAGAAACTCAGTGCTAAAAAAAAGTAAATAAGATTATCACTTCGACACGATTTTTTTCCAACAATTCAAATTTAAAGCAATATAAGAGAGGTTATGTTTAGTTTTGGTGGTACATAGCTTCGCCCTGTGCATTACTTGTCAACAAACAGCACCAGTAATTAAATTGAAATTCCCATTATGTAAAAGTCGCTTAGTTTCGGTTATAGAATGATATATTCATTTAAAAGAAAATTGAGAAAGGTGTTCTTGATTGATGAATTTAACATCGCTGATGCAGGTTAATTAAACTTTTCACAAAAAAAAAAAAAACTAAAACTCCTTCACCTTGCCACAATCTCTTTAAACCCTCGTTCTGAAATGGACCACGTAAGATTTTTTTAACAACTAACGCAAAAACAATATCGTCTAGAGCAATATCTCAATAATGGCCACAAAAATGCCATTGACCAAAATAGATCCAACTCTAAAGCGGAAATAAATTTTAGCGGCTATGGTTGCTTTGTGTTGTGTAAAAATATTGCTGTCTTGTGTATGAAATATCGCGACCATAAAAAATGAGACGGATGTTGGGAAATCTGATTAAAAAAGCGCTTTTTTCACCTAAGTCTATTTGTCTTGCAACCAGTCAAAATGAGTCTCAAGTCGAAATCGGAAAGTACTAAGGTATTGGTTACACAGAAAAGCTTTTTTTTTTTTTTTAAACTTTTATACAAAACAAGCAGGGCAGCTCTATTATGTGTTTGTCTGAAGGTATAGCCGTTTGAAGTCGACAGAGTTAGGACTTGTGAAATTTCAGAAAAGGCATAATATTGCGTTCAAAGTTTCTACAACAATGCCAATTAAAATAAAACATGCAAAATATGAAATTTCAACATAGCGTCACTACCTCTACTTTAAAAAAAATGACCTGTGAACACTCAGTAAACTTTGAAAGCCTATATCACAAAACTAGGCGTTGCGACGAAAGACTACAGACTTTAAGCAGCAACGCGTGAGTATGACGGGAACGTCTGTGGGTTATTGTTAGAAACTCGTTTCATTATTTTTACAGTTTCCTCAATCTCCTTTCTCGATTTTCACGTACGCGTAGCTAGACACGGTGCGTGTGCTTAAGGTCTCTATTGTTGTAAATAGAACGCGAGACACTTTTCTTCTTTTTCTTACTATTGTACTCTCCACATGATATTTAAATTATTATGATATTATAGACATTTGGAACCTCAGAGAATTTCATAGTTAAAATAAACAGCGCCTTTTACTGTGAAAATGGCGACAACTGACCCATTTCGAATGGTTTGCGAGACAAATTATTATGTTTGACGCAGGTATCGAGTCACATTATTCCTGTTTCACCTGGATTCCCCCTCTCACCAGTTTTCTTTTGCTGGAATGGATGAACAATGACACGCACTACGTTAGACCTTTCCCACTGTAAAAGTATTTTGGTAGGTGTATTCTAACCCAGTAATTTCATAAATTAATCTGTATGAACTACTTTTTTTAAATGTAGGCTTTCTTGCATTAAAAATTTAGATATAGGCCTACATGGAACAAAGGAAACGAACGGAACTATTAATGTCAAATTGCCTAATTGGGATTTATACATTCTGATTATGATACCAAAACACGATGAGGCTATAAATTTTTTAAACGTTTCATCGGCCTTTTATTTACATATTTTTTGTTCTTTTGCGATAAAATGTTTTGAGAGGGTTCTATAACACGGTTTCTAAAGGTTATTTATCGCTCTTTCTCGAGAGGATTTTTAGGTGACTGTTGGAATCTTCCTCTTCATTATTTCAAGGGACATTCATTTTCTTTTTCAAGAAAAAAAAACAAATGAAAAAAGCGTGTGTTTGCGTGAATGCAAGGGGAAAATCCTTTTGCAAAACCAAAGTGTAAATAGTTCTGTGGATGGGGAATGTTGTTTGATCAAGAAAACGAATGAGGGTTTTGCAGGATTATTGCGCAGAAGAGAGTACCGTTAAGAAAGACGACGGCCAATCACGTGGTTTGGTCACGTTTATTCAGGAACAAGATTTCAACAAGTTAGAGTAATGGAACTTTTCTGATGCCCATCCATTAATGCTAGAACATGCCGGTTTACGTTATGACGTCTTATTTAGAAAATATATTAAAGACAATATTACATAAAATTCAATGGGATTACCAGAATTTTCTTGAATGCAACCTTAAAAATTTACGCGATAGTTTTATTTAGAAAATAAAATTTGTATTTAGCTCTAGAGTGTTTTATTTCTAGATGTTTCATCATAGAGAGTCAAAAACTTATCTAAATTGGCCCACAAATCTAGGTCTAGAATACAATAAAGACTATAATGGTGTCCTCTAGCGAAGGGACGCTACTCTTATTTCCCCTCTTATCTCATTGCCTATACGAGTGTCGAGTGTATATGCTGCCGATATGGTTATACGAGTAAATGTGATTTAAAAATCTACGGAGCTTTATCAAAAGCCTAGGACTAAAAATTCTTGACGCGGACTATCTAAAACTGAACCTTCTTGCAACGTAAGTTTTTTTTACTTTTCACAAACTTGAGGACTACTGTATTTGTTATTTTCTCTCTCTGATGTGCAATTTAAATCTTATTCGTAGGCCTGTTCCTATTTTTGCAATACATTGCCTAGCCCTATGCATCACCACCTTGCTACGTTGCTGACGCGTGCATCCTTAAAGTCGTGCCTGTATCATCAGCTTACCATCGGCCATTTACGAACTGTAGGGCCTATAACCTAGGCGTAAATTTGAATAAATATTAAAAACTGTATAATCTATGCCTAAATTTGTATTTATGTCTAAAACTGTATAACCTAGGCTTGAATTTGAATTTATGTCTAAAACTGTATAACCTAGGCTTAAATTTGAATTTATGTCTAAAATTGTATAACTTAGGCCTCAATTTGTATTTACGTCTAAAACTGTATAACGTAGGCCTCATTTGGATTTATGTCTAAAAATGTATAACGTAGGCCTAAATTTTGTTTTCAGTCTAAAACTGTATAACGTATGCCTAAATTTTGTTATTAGTCTTAAACTGTATAATCTAGGCCTAAATTTGGATTTAAGTCTGAAGCTAAGAAAAAAAAGAGTTAATGATTAGCTGCATAGACATTTATTACAATAACAAAAGTAATGCAGTTTTGAAATGTTAAAAACAGTCATCCTTTGAAAGGTGATTAATGAAATTGTGGTTTACTTACTAAACTTTTTACCTACACGGTTTTGTTAGTTTAGTTCTATTTGTTTTGTTTATTGTTGACAGTGATAGGGTTAGGTTGTTATTAATTGTTCATAATGCTGTATTACCGCTATTTTTGTCTTATCTTTTTTTAGTTTTTTTTATAACAATGGAATCCTGTTAACGCGAATTTATGTGGGTTGCTTAAATATGCTTGCGTCATCAGGAGTCTAAGTCTAGAGAAGGTTCATTACATGTATTTAATAAAACAAAAACAAAAATTAAGGACTGTCCAAGTTATAGTACAGGATATATACACTAATAAACTTAAACTCATTTCAAAGTCCAAGACATTTCTATAAATGATGTGTGTAGCCATTTTTAAGCGCATAACCCGGATTTAAGCGGCGCACACACATTTGTCACGAAAATGACCCAGAAGAGAAAGCAGACTTTGAAAAAATAAATCGCTCTTTAGCGTAGTAAATTATGACACTGAGATTTTAATCTTTGCAAAATCTAAACAATTCTCAACTACCAAACTTTTTAGGATCAAAATGTGTGCTATTTTAAGTTAAAAAAAGTCATAAAAATTTTTAATGCGATTAATTTTTTACAAAATTGCACTTGATGACCTTTGACCTTTAAAAAAGCATGTTCCCCCGCTTCTATGGCGGTAAACTTTTTATATGTTACATTTCAAACATTTCTTAACAAGAAAATACAAGAAAACGTTCGAAAGCAATTTGTTTGATGTTAGGCCTATTTTGGGGCTATCTTTCCTGGACTAATAACAGGAGAAGGGTTTTTGTATTGTTTCGTTTCTAGAATATATGTGTGTGCTCTACTAAGCTTGAAACTGAAAGATGTTATAGTTTTTGTAAAGTATTAACTATACATAAGAAAAACATTTCAAATGTTGGTTCATTCAATGCATTTCACCTAGTGTTTACAAGGCTAGTGTTTGCATCACAATTTTTTGTGTTAAGCAGAAAGCATCAAACTCTTGTTTTATGTAAACGATTGAGTCACTTAGTATAAAGAAAAGAAAGACAGATTTGGGAATAATTTTCTTTCGCCTTAACTAGTAGGGTGTGTAATTTTATCTTTGTAATGTAGAGTTAACTTTATTTCTGTTGTTGTTGTTGTTGTTGTTGTTGCTGATGTTATTGTTTTATTATCACCTTATGCTATCATTCTGCTAAGTATATTAGCACATTTTATTTGCTATTTTGTTTTATATGTATTTTTCCGTGTTTATTTTATTATATCGGAAGTATGCCTACGATGAATTAGTCTTTATAATGTCATTGTAATTTTATTTAAGACAAAGAAAATCAAATTGAACCGAAGACTAGGAAATTTTTACGGGACATTTTATAAGGCAACAGCGGCTGGAGTTTATGGCTAAGACTCGGAAGCTAAATGACAAACGGGGCCAGGGTAGGCAGATATAAAGAGAAGTTATTCGATGGTCTCACCCGTTAGATGGGAGCACGAAGGCCGGTAGAACTGCTAGAATGGACTGATTGATGATAGAGAGAAATTGAGGACTATGGTCGCTGACGCTGCGCGGCATGGCACTTATTGATGATTTTATTGAAGAATTTAAAAAAAATGTGTCTAAGATTACACTACACTAGCTGAAAGAGAAACCTATTTCCCTAGCGACAGACGAATCTAATTGATGATGGGTAACCTGACTACAAAGTTTCCTTTCCGAAACCTAAGAGAGATCGAAGCGCTAGGCTCTTGATGTCACGGCTTTGTTACTTTTTCACGATCGATTAAACTGGCTCTTGTATTCATGAAAACAGACAGCGTTCAATATAAGGTTAATTTTTTAAAAATTCACCGTCCACAATCGTAAACGTTTTAAAACAAAGCCAGCTTTCGGGATCGTTCGAAATGACGAGAAAAAAAATTCAACATGAAGACAATCATCAGATAGACTATTACTAGTTCTAAAACCGAGGCGACTTAGCGCGAAAGTTTAGAAACGCTAGTCTTCCTTCCCAATTTAAAATGTGGAGTGGAACTCAAATTAGAATCAGAAGCCATAAAAGCTATCTCAGTTTCTAAAACTTTCATCAATATTTTTCGCAAACAAGCTTCAAACTTGAGAGAAGCTTTTGTTAAGTTTAAGGTAGTGATTGATTTTAAGCTTTAGCAAATAACAATCTTAAACTGAAGGTTCGGATTTTTTAATCATTTATCGAGATCTTCGGTCAAACTCTTAGAGTCTCATTATTTTGATTAAACGCACTTGGTTATAACATTGATAAGAAAAAGGATAAGCAGCAATAGTTTTCGAAATATTTAAATTCCTCACGTCATTATTAATATTGCTATCATTATTGATATTATCCTTAATGCTATTATTTCTACTTCTACTACTACTACTACAAATACTACTACTACTACTACTACTACTACTACTACTACTACTGCTGCCGCTCCTGCTACTGCCACCATACCGTCTCCATTACCAATTCCAGATAACTTGAACAATCATGAAGGATCGGTTTCGTATATTGTAATACTGCAATTATTATAGTTAAGCAGATGGTCACGACCGCAAAGGTCTAAAAAATCGTTAGGAAAAAAATAGCAGCCTCGGGCTGCTTTCGGAAGAAAAAGTCGCCCTCTTGAAATTCGTTTTTGGTTAGCATTTCCCGCAGGCTACGTGCTCAGAAGTCTAAATCAGCCACTTAGCTGGCGCAAAAGAAAAAGAAGAAAAGTTTCACCAAAAGAATGTCTTTCTCGTTTACCCTTTCTCGAGTTTTCGATATCCTAGCAAGCTGCCATTTTCAGTTTCTGTCAATTATTAAATTGTTTTTTCCCGTATACTCGTTGTGCACGTATACTTAAGAATCTGTAACTTTATAAGAATATTCCCAATGTACGTACAGTTATTAAAGTCCCAATTCTAAGCGCATTTAAATTCTAAGTAAAATAAATAATTGAAATTGTAATGATAATTTTTTTTTATCATTTTCATTATTTTTTAAATATAATATTTATGACTACTAATTTTATTAACATTATTATCATTATTATTTTTTATTACTATTGTTATTATAAATATTGTTATTACTATTATATTTATTAGTATTAGTATTACGTTTAACATTACTTTTTTGCTACTATTAATTTTAAAGTGACATTATTATTATCATTATTAGATAGCCGATACATTGCAAGGAAGTTTATCTGTTCACAGGTTTTAGTGATGGCCTATACCACTTTCTTTCTTTCAGAAAAAGATGGAATGCCAATAAAATTTTGTATCGAAACATGCCAATAAAGAATCAGAATTTTAAACATGCAAATAAATGAACCGTACAGGGCCGATTCATTAGGACGCATTTTACACTCATTGAAAACACTGGTAGGCAATACACGCATAAATAAAATTTTTTTCCCGTGCCTTTCCTATTTATAATCGACCCGGTTGGTTAATAGCGATGTTAGTAACATCCTGTTTTAATTTTACAACAGAAGACAATTATTGGGGGGCTAGTGATATTTTAACATTAAAAGAAACATATTAGTTCGTTATTTCTATAGTTCTTCCGCTCCATAGAGTCGCGAAGAGGCACATTCTTTCTTCCCAGTCCCTAATGAACTGCCAGACGTCACCTTTGGCCGAAGTCGTGCGTCAGTTCTCGTGCTATGGTGACTTTGATAGTGTTAATACCCTATTTCTACACTCAATGATACAGTGAGGATTGGAGAATAGAGATTTGGAGATGGATATCATAATACTGAGAACTTGGAACACAGGTGAGGAAGAGAAAGGTCTGATTTGTTATAGTGAGAGGAACTAGGTTGCTTCCACTAACCATGTATGGTTCTTCAGCAGAGTTGTTTTATGATCTGTTGCATAGGATAAAAGCAAAGAAAACTTAGTTATTGGCACTGTGTATTCAAGATGCATAATTTAAATTTTAGTTTCGCCCGCTTTCCACCTTCATTTGTCAAATTCTGCATTTTAAAGTAGAATCTAGATTAGATCTAGGTCTAGAATCTTGATTTAATTTCTTAATATATGACTTAAATCAAGAAACTAATCTAGTTATTTAAGATTTAGACCTAGATATAGAATACAATTTTTTGAAGGTGAAGGCCTTTTTCAGGTTCACTATCATGCGGATTTTTTCCATTCTAAAACTCTATGTCAGACAACGAGAGTAAATCAGACGCAAGTCGCTAACTTAGTTTTAAGTGAGAGTCCTCGAAATATAAAAATTCTATAAGGGCTATGGTAAACACTTTTAGAAAGTGTTTATAACTCATTATGTCAAATAACTTCTATGCACCTTTAGAGACTTTTGCATGCTTTTCCCTTGTCGCCTCCTCACATATGACCGGCTCTGTGGCCAAGCGGTAAGGCAATCGCTCAGAGATCAGGAGGTACGTGGTTCAATCCCCGGTCGAGTCCAATCAAGGGCTTTAAAATTGGTATTAACAGCTGATCCGCCTTATGTCTGGCATTATGGATTTAGTGCTAAGTGTGGTCGGCCCGGTGTCA
>BMAT01003782.1:11671-22904 GCA_019649035.1 Elysia marginata | reverse complement strand
GGGAGATACTGAGTGAAAAGAACAAACAAAACAGAAAATTTATAGGAAGCGTTTTAATTTAAATTACTGATGATATCATTATGTACTGCGAATAAAGTTGTACACGAAAACATTGTTAAGACAATAGATGCATTAGTTATAGGGAGAGGGCAAATATTAGTTTATTTTTAAACTAACAAAACTTGAACTGCAAGCTCTATTACTGTCTAACCTTTGTCTCAGTACCCCAAAATATCTGTAAGTAGGGCGCTGGTGACCATCTGTATAAGTTTTTATGTTCAGAATTTCAGGATTCATTTTCTTTTTTTTTTAAAGGCTAAATAAGATTAATGTGAGAAAGCCTTTTCTTGTCCACTCTCTCCCCCCTGGAATGGTATGCCTGAAAATGCTAGACCAACAACAGGCCTATATCATTTAAAAAAAAATCACCAAAGACCCATCTTTTGCAGAAATACCTTATGTAGCTTTTCAATTGCACTATGCTATATTTATATGTCCGAGTTTGTTTAAGTAAACAAGCATTCGGCGAATCTATTGTTTTATCTGAATGTTCGATTTAATTTGTGTGTTTGTAAAGTGCGCCTTCAGGTAACTAGTGTTAAAATAGATGCTCTATAAATAGTTTTTATTACTACTATCATTATTTTATTATTATTATTATTATTATTATTATTATTGATATTATTATTAATAATATTATTATTGTCGTCGTCGTTGTTATTGTTATTATTATTATTATTATTATTATTATTATTATCATTATTATTATTAAATTTTTGTAAGAAAGACAAAACTTCCCCTTCTTTATTTTATTTAAGAATGGATATTTTTCAGCATTCTCCTGTAGAACTAATATAGCTTTTTTCTTAAGACAAACTTGTTTGACTGATTGATTTATTTTGTTCCTTAAAATATAAAATCTTGAGCTGCTTTTTTATCACCGATGCGAATTCTTAAGAATTTTTATATTAATATCCATTTATATTCCTTTTTGGGCTCCTCAACATTGTTATGTATTTACATTTATTGCTAGTTAGAAGTTGATAAAAAGTCCTCCCTCTCTCTCTCACATCAGGAAAAGCTTCTTATTATGTATTTCTCCTTTGCATTTATTATTTTCTTATATTTTTTCTATGTCTCTCTTACCTTTTCTCACTTTTATTGGATAACTCGCACAGTATTATTAGTCTTTGAAATTGCTAGGCAGTACGCTCACAAAAATTCTTTGTTTTGTTTTTCCTATACCTATCATAAGGCCTATGTCGTTTGTTGCTCAAGCCATTGTTAGACCACGCGTTACAGCCGACTTAAAATTTCCATTTACACTTATGCGATTTCTTTTTCAGGGACTCCTGTCAGCTTGAATGCTTAAACCGATGTCACTGTACCTTTTGTTATGGCCTTGCTTTTGGCGGTGGGGAGTCGAAATGTTTCATAATCTGGCCTAGAATGAGAATGACCTTTATGGCAAAGGTGTCTCGTGATGGTTGATGAAACACAAATCCTTTCCTCCTTCCTCCTTGCTTATTGTCGTATTATATAGAGCATCTCTTCTGTGCCACGACCGTAAAAAATTGCAAGGTAAATGAAAACTCTTAGAGCACCTTTGATTCCAACTACCAAGCCCAAGGCAATGACTACGTGTTAGATTATAGGGTAAGGCTTATTGTCAAATTACAAAAAAAAACATTGTATTGATAATCTGGTTTAGAATGGGGCTGATCTTAGTTTCAGCAGTTTTACACGAAGGTTGGTAAAACACCAGTCCCCGTCGGTCTCCTTGTTGCCTATTATCGAAGTATGTTGAACATCTCTTACGTAGCACGATGGTTAAAAAAATTGCAAGTTTGAACATTCTTAGAGCGTGACAATTACTTTCAAATTACACAACGACAATCGTCAATATCGAACGACCTTGTAGCATTTTGTGGAAAACGATTAAAGTAATTTTCAAAGCTACACATAAAAAACTTACGAAATCCTCCTCTCTCTGACCTTTCTTTTTGTATTAAAAAAATTCATTACATATACATTATAGCCTAATATACAACTCCACTGCTAAGATGCTTAAGTGTAATAATACTTAAAAGAGTTTAACCCCGAGGCTGTCATGCTAGACTGAACACTACACTTCTTAATTTTTTGTCACACGGTCTTTAGTCGTTAAGTGTTTCAAATATACAAGAACTTATCATTAAGACTTTCTTTTAACGAACCCCGAAAGCGAGCACAGTATACCTATAGATGGCTTTGATGACAGTTATCAGTAGACGCATCATAGAATGCTAATCTTCAATTCAGTAATTGTAACCATTTACAAAGGTTAATTTAAGAAAATGATTGTATAGTTCGTTTCTTTCATTTGGTAAATTTTACTACAAGAGGTTTGTTGAATGAAAACTGTTGTTGCTGTAGTTATAATTATTCATTGGTTTTAAGATTAATCTTTAACCAATTGGAACAAGAGAAAGTCAGATAGGGAAAGGGATGGGAGATCATAATGTCTTCTATCCTGGAATGGGAATGACCTCTCAAAGTGTTGCGTGGTGCTTGATTAAACACGAATCTCTTCCACCTTTCTTCTTGGCATAATACGTGGCACGATCGTAAAAAACGGCCTTGTTTATGGAGTTCGGAGTATAAAAGTTGTTAAAGATAAGGTTTATGTTACATATGGCACAGCTGTATCAAGATCAAAATCATTATGCAGATTAATGTAAGTGGTCAATCCATGTATTATGTTTCAACTATATTGATACCAAAACTGTAACGGAACTGGAAATTCATGTCATGATAATTATGGTGGATTGTCGATTTTCTTACAAAGAGACCCCCAGTATGTAGCTATTTAATGAAACACTGAAACTTTCCCTTACGAGTTGATTGCTACTCTAACTACGATAGAACCTCAAGTCTAAATCTTATCACCGGTTCTCTTGACAATGTATATACCAATAAGTCGAAAGGGCTTTTTGATAACATACCGGTCGTGAAATACGCCAACCGCACATCTATACTAGGTCTGATGTAAATTATGGACGACATTGTTAGATTTATAGAAACTGTTAAGCGGTTTGAGAATGGATATGACTGTCCTTTCGTATAGTTGCACTAAGGAAATCGTAAGAAATTTCAGAATGAGTAAAGAAGTTGAAAAAATTGAGAAGTTATGTAAAATTGGGATTTTCATTACTGGCGAAATGAAAACCGAATCAAACTGATATCAAATTCCCCTCTAAATGAAGGCCAACGCAACTATTTTTTGTCTTTGTAACCTCTGCGCACTAGTGAACGGTGTGTGTTAGTGCAAGTGGAGCACAATGCCTCCAACTGCTCAATACATTCTCGGCCTGTACTTCCATTAATCCGATTTTTAAGAAAATCAATATGACATCAACATGTTAACACAAAAAGCAACATCCTGGTTGTATCCATTACTGCCGTAATGAAAATAGAGCAAATGACATGGCTATCCAATTCCCGTCTATACCTTGGAAAATAACTGTTACTGTTTACCACCCGTGCGCCGTATTGAACGGTGCAATATAGAGCTGGCAGTGCGGGGTGAATTCATTGCTCACTG
Source organism: Elysia marginata (assembly GCA_019649035.1). NCBI lineage: Eukaryota > Metazoa > Mollusca > Gastropoda > Plakobranchidae > Elysia > Elysia marginata. Next base: position 19,321 of record BMAT01003782.1, on the reverse strand, counting down.
CCCAGTGTGATTTCTGTTTCTCTCAGTCTAGCCTATTACAATAGATCTAATACATCGAAACTCAGACTGGATACATAATCGTTTTAGTATAAAAATACCGACTTTTGACAGAAAAAAGTGTAACGTAATTAAGAAAAGACACAATATTAAAAATTGGCCTATTACATAAAATTAGGGCCTAATGTACTTGTATATATTTTGTGTTTCGGGGTCCATTCAGAATGAAGTCAAGGTAAGAAGCGCTTAAAATGCTTTATGGTCGAACAAAAATAGATATTGTTCGAACTCATCTTTTTTATTATAATGTGACATCGATAAAATATTAACAAGTTATTCTCTTGTGTTCATGTGTTTTATTTTTCTTACAACAGATGCCTCTCTATACACTTTTTTTTATTGTAGCAATGTTTAAAATGCGTAAATTACCCAAGTACAAAAACCTGCAAATGAATCATAGTTCGCAAACTGATATAGATTTAAACCGTAAATTGAACAAATATTTTTAGGAAGTATATAAGAAAGAAAGTGAAGTGAACAAGGGATCTGTTTTTAAAGTTTTCTATAAGAATTAAAATTAAGAAAAATAACAAACAGAAGATAGGTCAGAATTTAAGAAAGTCCGCTAGAAGTTGACAAGCGCTAAATCAGCGTCTAATACGTGTGTTCCATCACAGAGGATTACTGAACTCCCAGCTACTTAACTTGATGGGATCAAGCTGTTGCATATCCTGTGTATATTTTGTAAGTATTATCCGACTATAGTTGGAATTCGTTTTTTACCCTAATCTGTCATTCCAACAGCTTCTTTTAATATTATAAAATTCAACTCATTTCTAGAATCAGAACCCTGTGTTCGAACATTCGTGTGTGGAGTCAATGATATTGTGACACAAATAATTTTTCGGCTTGCTGCCAAATTAATTAAATCTTCTTATTCATCCCAACACTAGTTGGCGTTCCTCTCAACAGGCAGATGTTATATGTCACACAGAAATGACGTGAACGAGAATTAGTAAAACTCATTAAGTTTCATTTTGTTTGAGAAACCAAAGCAAAAAAAAAAATGTTGGTTATAATAGGCCTAGTTGATCACCTTTGAGGTACCGGACAAAATCCTGTCACACGAATTTTTTAATGCAGTAGGAATTTTGCTCGCACTTAAATGACAATTAGTACATGAAGACATAATGTAAACGAATAAGTTTTACCCGCTTTGTTTCTATAGAATGCATGTTCTATCTAGTTCTAAAACCACTATGAAGAATTTAAAAATTTGACCCTACATTTAGAAATCAATTTAGATACTCTAGTTATCTGGAGTCTGTATTAGGCCTATTTCTAACTTAGGTTTTGGGCGTCATTTTTCTTCCATTAAGCTCTGTGTGTCATGTTTTCTTCTGTTTTAGCCTTAGGGCATAGCCTCCGCATGTCAAGTGATGTAATTCATGAAGTTTACCCTTTGGACTAATTTAAAATAAAAGCTACTATAAGAACGTTCATTTGCGTTGTAACTTTTTACTATCGTGCCATAACTAAAAAGACAATCAGTCATGAATATAGGCTAGAGGAAAGGCAGAAGACATTGGTGTTTTACCTATATCATCACCTGATTCTGTCACGATTTAGGCTGGCCCCATTAAACTCACAAGCTTAGCTTATAGCATGTACTCAGCCCTTTAAGCCTTTCAATATAACTACTAACACTGTTTCAAATACTGACCAACAAAACTTCCTACTTTTATCGTTTTAAACTAACAGCCTACCAACGCAGTCTCAAGAGGTACACGTCCTAGAATGAGCTATTTCTTCAGATCTATAAAATTCTCGAACAGTTTGAGAACCGCCGGCGTCTGTCTTCTTCTGCTGGTGCTCATAGCGCCATGTGACTCCTCTACAGATCCAGAACGAGACGCTTACCGCAGGGTCAAGATGGATCTTCTGTCTCATCCGTACGCTGTGGACAAAATCCCGCCCAAAGTGAATTCCACAGAGAACATAGATATTGAGATAGGATTTACCCCGCAGCAGGTAAGTAGTCAGGTTGCAACATCTTGTTTGAAGGAAAGGACTAACATCGACTATGAGGGTTTTTTTTTCAGCATCGAAACAAAACTTTAAATTATTTAGTGATTTCATCAGGCTGGTTCTAGTTGGCAAAGAGTCTGACCTATATCTATCCAGAAGTAATCACCTTATCATGGTCGATTTGGGTATCGAATCAAAAGGGCTATAAAAGCGGTTATTTGCGTTGCATAGTTCTTTTTTTTAAATTTTCATGACACACAAGGGGTATGCAAAATGCCACGATGTAGGCAGGAGAAAAGCGAAAGAGATTGGAGTTTTATCAATCATCACGTGACTCTGTTGAGAATTAGGTCAGCCCCATTCTAACTGGTACATTAGAATTAGGGTTAGACAGCAATACAGACAGACAAACTGTATGTGTGGGAGGGGGGGGGTAAGATATTGTGGAAGGTAGAAACAAAGGGGTGTTTAAAACTTTACACTTTTCTATGTACTCAATCATCGATGCGAAGCATGGGATGCCACAACTATCTGTTGTAATGATGCCCATACAATGTTATTCTAGTTGCCAAAGGAAGGCTGGGTACCGCTGCTAATAAATATAATACTACAATGGAAGTAACTTCTTGGTTGAGAGACGCGAATGCAGGTCTAACATACGGAGACCAAAAATTCCGTAAAAATAGATTGCATCTACTGAAATACTATTTTATTTTGACGTGCGCTTCCTTAAAGATGTCAATATTGCATTTTTTAAAGGAACTTTCTTGCTCTCTAAATTATCTATAACATAAGTGAAACAAAAGATTCACCAATTTTAATGTTAGCCAAAACATTCCACAATTTAAATTTTTTAATGTGACTCTAAACCAAAAGGGAATATGGTGAGATAGAAAAAAGGCAGAAAATATGGTGAAAGGAATGTATGAAGTCACGGAAGATATAAACGAACGAGATGTTTGAAACTTTAGGCTATTTTACACTCTTTTACAACTCTTTGAATCCACTGTGGAGCGCGGGTTTTCTGCAACTAGCATACTTAACTGAAACGATGGCCGAAATTGGGATATTGAAGCAGAGGACCTGTAAGGGATCTTTTTTTCATTCTTTGAACGCCTGGTTTTTTATTTGAAACCTCTGCTTGTGCTTTTATTTTTATTTTCTTGCTCATACCTAATGCAATATCTCGGCTCAAAATTGAGATATCAAACCAGTTTTTTCCAGAGCCTTAAATGGCTTTATAATGCACATTTAAGCGACGTATCTCCGTAAAACATGTCAAGTTTGTATCTTGGCTTTATTTTGTAGCGGCGTCAGTCGTGTAACAATACCACAATTCTCATTACTTTAGGTAAAGAGTAAATCATAAAGAGTGTATGCACGGGTGTATGCATGTGAGAGGGTGACATAGATAGAGTGAGAGAGAATGAAAGATAGAGGGAGAGAGGAAGAGAGAGAGAAACATATAGACAAACAGAGAGAACAAACTAAATACGGGTGACCTCCTTTTTGTTGCTTTAACATGACCTAAGTATACTAATGTAATACATGACTGTATATGTAGCGCCACCACAACACAGAACAGACACTTACAAAATGACACCTAGATCTAGTATGATACAATTACCATGTTCCTTAATTCCTAAATTACAAATGTAAATCCACCAACCTCTAATCTGTGTAAACAATTTTGATACCTCACAGTTTCTTACACAAACAATGTGCTATCGATCGATCAATCACCGTGCAGAATGTTACACGTTTAAATCATTAATCGGCGAGACTGAAAACAACTAGAGCCAAGAGGCATTTAGTCCTAAGCTAGGCGATGGTCTGCAGTAAAATGAATCGTTCTTTAATTTTTATCAGCTTAAACGAACACTTTAGTGCTGCTGGAACTGAATGTGAAATGTTCACCACCGATCTATCTAGTAATTAGTAAGAGATCAACTTTAGACCGTTGTATCAGATGGTAACTTCATAAGGATGAGGTTATGCAAAATCAAAAGGAAAAAAATTATTACATTTTGCTCCTGAACCATTTTATTTAGTTTTATTTTTTTTTGCATGTATTTATATATACTGACAAATTACAATAGCAAGTGCGTGAGACCTTTCAGGGTTACTGCATTCATTCGTTAAGTCAAAGCACTAGTATTGTAAGTTTTATTTCAGAATGATGTCAACAGATGGTTTTATTTCTAGAACTACAGCATTGAAACATTAAAGTATATCTTCCTTTAAAATAGGAGCTAAAAAGTATGATAGTTCGCTATTTTGAACAGTTAAAATGAGAGATAGATAGATACAGAGAGAGAGAGAGAGAGAGAGAGAGAGAGAGAGAGAGAATATTGTAATTTACTATAATATTCATAATGTTTGAATTTGCCAGCCTCACTGAGCATTGTTTATTTTTAATACATCTTTTATTGTAACCTTGTATTGACTGAATAAACTTGAATTGAATTGAATTGATACCACTTTCACTTTGTGATTTGAAAATTAATGTGTAATCCTAATATTTCGTTTAAGCATATTGTCAGTACGATTTTTTGTTCATGCAACACTGGAGACCCTTGTGTTCTTTCATCTTGAACTTTTCAAAGTCACTGGTTCGAGCTATAAAACTGTAAAAGGACCGTTCACAAATCATGTGGACAGATTTTGCCCATTTTCAGACCCCTCACCCCCCCCTTCCCCACACACACACCGCCTGTGGACAGGTGTGGACAAATGGCTGTACTCCCTTCCCCCCTGTGGACAAGAGCGTGGACAAATGGCTCTACCACTCCTCTGTCCCATAATTCCACTGATGATTACGTACCATGATCAGTTGCACGTAAAGAGACAAAATAACTAAATTATAAATCACTGAATTTTTATTGTACTGTTTTTATCCACAATAGTTCTCATTTGTCCACATGGACAAACTGCTCAACCCTCCTCCCTCCCCCCCATTTTGGACAGGGTGTGGACATTTTGCAAACCCCTTCCCCCCACCCCCTCGTTCCGAATCCAGCGCCCGTTGTAACTTTCTAAAACTTCCTACGACTAGTCTAATGTCCTGTACGTGGTATTGCTGCATCTGTAAACAAAACTCAAAGACTCATTAAGCTGTACTGTGCGATAAGCGTCGATATATCGATCTAGCAGAGAGAGTAGTCACAGTAGCTGAAGCAGTTTAACTCGTACAAGATAAAGCGTGAAAGATTGAAAAAAAAAACACTTTTTTTTGTATGGGCTCTGCCTGAATAAATAAAACAGTGGTGGTTTCCAAATCATGGTATTTCTCATTGTTTATGTCAGCTTTATTCCCAGCTCAAACAAATACAGTGTGATTTAAAATGAGTAAACATTCTTTATTCTGTCACTGTAATAATGGATGCGCTATTTTCGTTTGGCGGTCTTTAAACAAACCACAATAAAAACTTCGGGAAAAAACAGATCTACAATGAAACGGTGTGTAAAGATTTCTTGAACTGGTTAAAAGTGTGGAAATCAACCAGTAAAGAAAACAGCATTATAAATTTGGAAATTCCAATAAAGTTTTGTCATAACAGTTTTGTCTCATTTTAGACACAACATAAATTTAGTTGAGAACTACAAATAACCGATTACTCGCCAAAAAGGTCTTAATTACAAATAATTTAAATTGGTTTTCGCTACGTAAATTTTTCTTATACATGTATTGTAAAACGAATTTTCAAATGGGCACATCACCTGTTTCTTTGCCAGATTTTGTACGTAAACGAGGCCCAAATGACCGTGACAGTATCCGCCACTCTCTCCGTTATTTGGCACGAGCCGGCCTTCACCTGGGACTCAACAAACACCAGCGTCTTCGTGGTTAGCGTTTCCACCAACGATATTTGGACGCCCATTCTTATGAATCCTTTGGTAACAGGAATTTTCCAGATTGTTGTAAAAAAATAGATTTTCTTGATAAATTTGCGGATCACCTGTGTTGCGCTCCGGGGCGTAATGAATAGCAGCAAGACACCCAGGTTAATATTTATATAACACCAGCAATAGGGTTTTCTTGACCTATTTTGGTGCCATAGACAGGTCTATAAGACATTGACAGTACAGATTAACATTATTGTGCCGTTTAAAATGTTTGATCAACGTTTTCTTTTCAATATATTCGTTCAGAGTTTATGCACAATATGCATATTTGGCACATGTAGTTCAATCAATGAAATTTTGTCTTAAGAGACGCACATCTGATCAGTACCGGCACCTGCAACCTGTTTGGAAAACTATGACTAATGACTGTTTCACTCGCCTGTACGCATCCCCCCCTCCCCCAAATCTACTCCAGACGATCGACTCCGATGACCTGATTATCGACATGCCTTCGCAACTGAGGGTTCATCATACTGGGAAAATCCACACCGTCCAGAAGTTTACGATAACAGTGTCATGCTCTTTCGACATGGAGTGGTTTCCCTTTGATGAACAAATATGTCTCTTTCCTATTATGCCTTATAAGTAAGTAATAAATAGAGGAGGCAGTCACTGACTGCGCAATCAAATGATTGACAGATTTTAGAGGTACGAAATTAGCCGTGAAGAGAAAGAGGCATTAAGTGGAAATGTCTGCCTTTAGTATGATTCGAAACTTCGACTTACAGTAGCGTCGGCTTCCACCGCCTTGCCATTGAGAGAAACATAGCTTATACCATGTCGCCACTACGCTCTCTAATTTTACAACTTTAAAATCTTTCTTAGAAATACGTGAAAATTGAAAATACGATTAAACAGACGGTGCGTTCTTAGTTGGGTAAACATTTTCACAAACTTCAATAAATAACTATAATTGAAGCTTTCTTCTTTTGAAAGTTACCTCCCGTTGAAAAAGGTAACAATTGAATAAGACATTGCAGTTCGAGATAGACAAAAATCGTTGACTTTTTTTTCATTTTCATAGAGTGAAACGAACATAGAGTTGGACCTTGTAAAGTAAAATTTGAAAATATCTGATTATCAACGTGTTTTTTTTCCTTACTAGACAAACTAGAACATGGTTGATATAAACGGTATAACTCCTACTCTTCTTGCAGTTCGAAAAAGAAATTGAGAGCACCATGTAGCTCTACAAGTGAAGAACGTATCATATAGATTGAAATAGACTATTAGCTTTCAATACCAATAACAAAACAAGAATAAACAAATGTACCAACCAATACAATTAAACGCTATGTTTCAATAGGGACATCCGTAATTAGCAAAAAAAGCAATTTGTGGTTTATTATTAAAAATAATGTAAATATTTATTAAAATGGATTTTATAACATTATGTAGAATCTTTATCGTGCACTTTGGTTAATTAATTGATAATTTATCGCATTTATCAAACCGCATTTCAATTTTTTTTAATCTACTCAAGGCAAGTATAAAAGTATTAAAAAGTATAATGATAGTTTGAAGCGTATACATTCTAAAGTAATATGATGCATAATATAATATTTATAATAATTCAAAATATGTATACATGTAAAAGCACTTTACATTGTAAATATACAGTGAATAACAAACTGCTAGACATACAGCATAAAATATGATAGTATAAATACAAATGTATAAACAATTAAAAATATATATAATGCATCATAAAAAACATCT
>BMAT01003775.1:728310-745975 GCA_019649035.1 Elysia marginata | reverse complement strand
ACTACTACTACTACTACTAGCACTACTACCACCACTACCACTACTACTACACTACTACTACTATATCACTACTACTATTAGCTACTACTACTAGCTACTACTACTAGCTACTACTACTATTATTAGCTGCTACTACTACGACGACTACTACTACTATTACTACTACTACTTCTACTACTACTACTACTACTACTACTACTACTACTACCACTACTATTACTATAGTACAACAAATACAGAAACAACAAAAACAAAGAGGCAAAAACAAACAAACAAAAACAACCATGCGTTGGTTTAGAAGCAAATTTTTGTAAAAATAAATTTCATTTTCAGAGAATAATCTTAGCTTTATTTGACTGGATAAATTGTTGAACAAGAATATTCTTTATCACTTTAAATCAGAGTTTTTTTTTTAAATAAACAATTTCAACCCTCTTTCAAGCATATCCCCCACAGATCTAAAGCTGCAGATACAATAATTAATAGTTTGCTTCTTAACCCACGCATGGCCAAACATTTTTTTGTAAAAAATAAAATGGCACAAAAACATTTTTTTACTTGCATATAAAACAAAAAACAAAGATTTTCTTTTTTTAAGGGCATAATATTATTTATTATTTCTTATTATTCTTAATATTATTAAAACATTTATTGCACGTCAACAATTCCAAAATCATTGAAGACAAGAGAAAAGAAAGAATGGCTTTGTGGTAAGGGAGAGAATTCAAGAGAGAGTATAAAAATGTGCTTGTTGTGATTGACTCTATGAGCTTCTAAGCTATGCTTGGATTCAGGCATCTTGAGAATGAGACAGGCAAAGGGAGACAAACTAGGCAGATAAAACGAGACAAGGGGATTGAAAAATCTAGAGGCATAGGATAAGATGATACATTTCAGTTGTATGAGTCATAGCGGATTATTTTACTTTGGGGCCACAGACCTCAAATAATAGATTTCAACTGAAAATAAAAAAAAAAAAGAAAGAGACAAAGACAGGGGTTTTGTTTGGATGATTAAAAAAAGAAAAAGCAAACAGTAAAAATTGCTTCTGTCATGAACGACTCAGCCTAAATGCTTTATGGCAAACCAGAAGAGGGAAAAGTTCCATCAAAACAATTATCATTTTCACACTTTGCATTATAAACCATACTACAATGCAAAAACATAAAAAAAAAGAGAATCAAGAACAGCTGACTTTAGGAAGGAAGAGGAATCACACAAACACATATGAATTCACATACTCCAAGTGAAGCAAAGAGAAGAAGACACTTTTCACAACAAACTTTGCTAAACTTGCAAAACTTAATATAGGCAATTGGCTTACAGAAATTTGAACAGAAGGAAAAACAAAGATTTATGGTATATCCATTTACAGGGTACGCAAATTAAAAATTAATAACTTAAAAACTCACATACAAAAGAACTTCAAGGTACATCCATGAAAGAGAGCAAATTAAATAGGCCTATTTCTCTTAGGACTTATATACAATTTATTAACAACCAATTTAAAAAATGTTTATTTTGGTAAATGACAAAGACTTAATCATTAATGAACTATTAAGAGAGCTGTTTTTTTTTTACAGCATGCTACCTTCAAAACGAGTACTAACTTGAAAAAAAATTGAAATAAGCATAAATTTCTTTTGCAAAAACTACAGGGCATAGTAAGATTACAGTGGGGTGATATCTTTTTCAGGAAATATCCTTGAACAGATTACATCATCATTGATTAAAAAAAGGATAAAATTTCTCAACTGAGATAAAAATAGATATCATTGCCCCATTGGTATTGTAAAAATTTGACTTTCAAAACACAAAAAGCAATTTTCAACCCATCTTCTCTGGTAGAATACATTATTTTCTTTTCAAGCTAAGAAACATCTCAATGATCTTTCAAAATACTTGGAGGGAAAATGACAATCCTTTTCTTTAAAAAAATTATTGATTCCTTTTCAAATTAAATATATTACTATATTATTAAACTCTATGTATTGAGTTTCTATTCGTTTATCAATCTTGTCATGTTATCAAACAAAATAAAAATACAGTACGCAAAACCTACGTAAATCAATTCCTTTTGCTACCAAATCTAGTAACCAAATCATTAAAACAAATCAACAACGGAAAACGAAAAACCTGGCATTAATAGGCCTACTTTAATTTTTCTAACATTTTCTTTTATTAATTTGTTATTTGGAAATAAAACTTTTAAAAGATTGGCAATTAAAAAAAAAAACAGAAGAAAAAAAATTCAGCACTGATAAAGGTAATAATCGCTGCTTATCAAATCAGGGGCATTAAAGAAAGCAGCAAGAACAAACAAGAAATAAACTTGTTTCTTATCTAGTGATAGAACTCTTAGACAAAACTTGCATGTCTACAATTCTCTGCTTCTTAAAACAGAGTAAATTATTTTCCTAATAGGCCTACTCTTGAACAATAAAGATAAAAAAAAAATTTAAGATGGTTATGTAGTAAATAAATAGTTCAGAAGGCAAACATCACATTTTGCTGTATCACTGTATAACATGAATTATACACTCACACTTCATAAGCACAAAAAATCATTTAGGGGTCATGTGTTGGGCTAAAAATAAATGCAATAAATCTTATGATTGTGATATATATTGGCTTTGAGGAAAGCTTTCTTTTAGAAACTGTACCCTGCAAAGAACTCTATTATTTATACACAGAAATGACCCTGCGTATCCATGCTTTAGAATCACTCAAAAAGGAGCTAAATGCATGACAGTAGAATTCCTTTAAACCAAAATTAAGAGTCCTATAAAATCCATTTGGGTCTAAAGGATTTTGGTTTAAAAGATTTTTTTTTTACTATTTATGATCAGTGGGGACACATACTTATATCGAAAAAAGCAGCTGATTTCAGACTAAAAGATGAGGCTTAGTTTACTGTCACTATGTTGGTGTAAAGCTAGAAATGAATTAACTGAAGTCAACTGGTTACTCAAAATTCTTTATAGCTCAACAAACAGCAGCTAATACTGTAAAAGCAAAGCACAGTTAAGTTACCCATACTCAAGTCGAGCATAAGGGAACAAAGAGTAGACTTCTTTTTTTTCAGGCACACAGCATAGTGAGGTAGTTTGCCTATGTCACCGCCTTTACTTTCTCAGACTCTTAAGAGATAAAACTACCCATTAAGGGCTGGGTAGGCACAGGGGTGCAAACAAAATTTCAAGGGAGAGGCCGCCCACTACATAAAAATTCTTCCTTCGTGTAACTACAATGTCATACTTTCAATGTTCTTATATAGATCTACAAAACCTGGTTTTTTTTGTTTTGAAGGTCAAAATAAAATAAAAAAAACTCTGTTTCCTTTTTTAAGGTTTAAAAAAAGGAATAGTTTCTGTTTAAAGGCAATGATTGTCAAAATCATTTCTGTTTCGCATAAGAAACAGTAACAAAGACAAAGAAAAGCTTTCCTCATTAGCCAATTTACTTTTGGTTTAGCAAATTTTTTGGTTTCGCTACTTTTGATTTAAAGAGATTCCACTGCATTACACACTTAAACTCTGAAGATAAAGGTAAAACTTCATGTAAAATGTTTGTATATAACCATAAAACCATAATGGTCACAAATGAAAAGACCAATAATTAAAATAAAAAAAACTCTGCATACAGATAGTCTATTTCTGTGCAAATTTCTGACTTACATAAACATCTCTTTGGGATTGTATTTGACATGCTTAAGATACAGATGGATACATGAGCTAATGACTGGTAAAGGAAGGTTTTACGAAATTTCATAGTTTAGTATTGATACTCTCATTTGGTGTCAAGCAGGTGTTTTCAAACTATCATCAACTATCATAATACATCAAGCTGTTATTTACATAAAATGAAAGAATAACATCTTTGAAGTTAGCGATTGTGTTCCAAGTTCTGAAGGACACAGCTTTTTTTAAAGTACCTCTTTCAGACAAGAAAAATCTCCAATAAAGTAACCAAAAATACTTTCACTGCTATGATGGCCTTAAATACTAAAGACTCCTTGTCCTTTGTTAACTCAACTATAAAACAAAAACAAAAACTCTCAGGCAATCAATGATTAGATCAATTTAAATAATATGATAGCTGAACCTAAATGTGCAGAAATAAAACATTGAAAAGACCTCTCTTTTTTTCTTAGTTATTGAATAGTTACAGATGCAGCTAAAAAAGAAGGATCATTGACGCAAATCAAGAAGTAAAAATAAGACTTCAGAGGCATAAACAAAAAATGACACACATTTCTATAAAATTACTGGCAGGGTTTCTAAAACCATAATTAGGTATCATTATTCATTCCTTGAATGCTTTCTGGTAATTTTTCAGTTTTAGACATACACATTTTATTGACGTTTCTAGCCAAACCACTTGTCTTCTCGAGTTCCAGCAGCTGTGAAGATTAGGGTAGTGATTCAGACCACCATGGTCAGGTAAAGATCACTCTATGGACATCTGGAGGGTCATACCTAAGGGAAAGTTAAAGTTATAGCAAATGTCGAGAGAAAACATTTTCTACTAACTTCTAACTTCCTCCTTTGTAAGTTCTGCTAATATACCATATACATTTCTATAGTTTAAATACAGATCAATGTGTTGCGGAAAGTAGGGAAAAAAACCAACAGTGTTATTTTTAATGGGGACCAGCAACCTTGTTTAAGGTCCGACCAAACCCTGATACATGAGCTTCTTTTTCTCTTGTGGAAAAAAAAATGTTTTATTTTTAGTTTTATTATCCCTTTTTGTGAGTAATTAATAATGTTTTAAAACAAATGCCAAGATTAAAATAACTTAAATTTTTACGCATAACAATTGCCTTGCTGCTAAATTTATATGATTTTGCCAAAAAAAAGCAGCCATCAAAAATACAAACAAACAAAAATATATTTCAGTTTAGAGTGAGCAATTACACTCAAACTAAATTAAAAAAAAGGTAAGAAAAATATTATTTTTTAAAATCAACCATTTATGATCAAAGCAGTAGAAATCTTTTTTTTTGTTTTGTTTTGTGTTCAACCTTAAACAGTCTAACTCACCAGATGTTTTGAATGTCACAAAAAATTAAGCTACAAACTCTACCAGTACTTGATTCTCACACTTTGCATTCAATGAAAACCATTTTGATTTCACTTGGTTTGATGGTGCCAACAGCAGTCATAAAAACAAAATTTAAGCTCTTATTTTAAATATCTTTTTGAAGAGTGAATACTGAATTTTATTGAAAACATTCAGCTTTGAATAAGTTTTTCCTTCTCAAATAAGTAGACACCATATTGCAAAATTACTAACTTTATCTGTTTCTCCCTTCAAACTCATGAAGTGACACCACTAAGAGTTATGATGCTTATAAAACCTTTTAGTAATTAAAAAAAAGAGCAAACTAAAGTAACATACAGAGCACATACTTGAAAGCATTATTTTCCAAAAACACAGGAAATATCAATGAGTTGCAGCTTAAGAGAATTTCCGAATTTACAAAAGAATTTAATGCCATGATAGGGATCTCTAAACTATGCCTGGGTCCCTAATCTATGTCTAATTTTGTGCTGGTTTCACATCATGTGCAAATTAAAGAGGCAATGTTAAGCTCAGACAAATAATACACAGAGTATCCAAACACACTGTTGCTAGTTTCATTCAAGAAATGCCATTGTATTATTGAGAAGAAAAAGGAAAGACAGTTATACAGTTAGAGTCAACACATGCACTCTCTCATAGAGGCAAGAAAAGTTTTTTTTGAAAAAAAAGAGTTGATCATTGATGCATGCATCTGAATTATTAATAAATGCGAGATAAATTGCTGTAGCGAAAAAAATTGAATTTGCTTAAAGGTATTGTGTTGGATGTGCACGAGATAAAAAGACATAATACTTGGAAATACTGGGAGATGCATGGCAGGGAACAGTGGGAGGGAGGGAAAAGTGAGTATAATGGATGGGAGGTGTAGGGGAAGGGAGAGGTGCCATTGAGAAATCCCACATGAGTGCCACCATTGCCTGTACCAGACCAGCTGGGAGAGACAACCAAGGCTGTGGTAGAGGCACGTCTGCGTCATGTAAACAATTCGTTATCAACATTGATAATGTCATCTTTCTACCCATCGCCATCTGTGCATTTGCATTCATTCTCTAATATCGCAGTATTTTTTTTAATCAACATTGGCAGACTTACAACTTCAAAATGTCTTCTATGATGAAAGAGTTTTTTTCTTCTTCATATCACTGTAGGCATTTTTGTAATTAACACAGCCCAAAAAATCACAATGCAAATAGTTGTTACATCAACTGTTAATTAAAAAAAAATTCTTATTTCAGGAAATACTTACAGACAAAAAGCTTGTACATTTATGCAAAAACTAAAAACAACCATGATTCTTTTTTCAATATTGATAATTCATCAATTCAAAGAGAAAAACTTGCCTAAAGAAATAATATGCATTATCAAAGGGAAACAGAATTTTTAAAAATATGAAAAATAAATGTGATATTTAACCCTCTCTAGTTGCAACTGTACCATGTAAATGGCCAAGTCCTGCGTAAACAGGTATAGTTTATGACAAATTTTAGAATCTATTTTGCTAACACTCCCTTCTGATGCAGCAATCTATATACATGTGAAAAATAATAAACAAACCCATGCCATCCCTTACACACCTTGTTTGCAGAGATTACAGAAAACAGTGACACACAGTTACAAAAAAACCCGAACAAAACAATAATGCTTCATGTTTTACAGTGAGCTGGAATGCTGGTACAAAGTAATGCGTCCATTGTCAGAATGAGGTGCAAGGGAAGAGTGACAAATCTCACACATGCTTGACCATTAGTTTAAGGCAATTAAAAAAGTGAAGAGCCAGTGATTTCAAGTCCTTAAAGTAGGCTACTCTCATGACTTCAATCAAGAAAGAAATGAATGCAATTCTTCAGAAAATGGAAAAATAGCAGTCTAAGACAAACACACACACACACGCAAGTGTGAAAGATACAACATGTTTTAAACAGGGGCCACAGTTGATGGTTTCAAACCAAATAACTATCAAATCACCGCTGAAATAGTTTCGGGTAAAAATTTTGTGATAAGAATGTAAGGAATTGATAAACTCCTGCTTAGGCAATCTTACAGAGTAAGGTACTATTTCTATAAGTATTAAAAAAATATCATGTTTTCTTATATTCATGCCTTAATGGAAAACGTGTAAGAAGGAAAAATTGATGGGTTCTAAATATTATTAAAGTAAAAAGCACATAAAATGAAAGCGATGTGTGAGGATAGGGTGTATTTTCCGTGCTATGAAAATTTTAACAACAACAACAACCTCCTCACACGTAGTTTTAAGGGGAGGGCAATTAAGGGACTTGAGGGCAATATAACAGGGGCAATAAAGTAGAAAGAGAAATCAGAAATGTAATTCACAGAAATATAACACCATGACAATGTTTATTTACAAATCCTTTGGTATATTAGAAAAATGTTTTTGTTAATTGTTAATGTAAAAAACTTCAAGGTTATACACATTATTTTTTTCCAACAACCTTCAGTTATTCACCTGACTCAGCTATATACATAATAAACAACAGTTATAAGAGAAGTATTAGTACAAAAAAAAGCAGCTTATCAAAGTGAAATGCTGAACTTGCGCTAGAGTAAAAGACAATATATACTTCATTGATTTTTTTGCTGGACAGTCGGCCATTAGATGTGTGCTCATATTAATAATGTGCATATCCCATCATCTTGGTCAGAAACATTACACCCTTCTACTTCATACACACATTAATATTGTAACATAAGTTTTGAAAATGCCCACTTTAACTTAGTTCTAGTGTTTGCATGGCCGAGAGAGGGATATATTTTTCAAAGCTGAGAATATTCAACTAATTTCTTTCCTATTTATGCATGAAATAATCTGCTTATGAGGATTTAATCAACCTGAAGTTGCTCTCAAATTGAACTTTTAACAATTACTGTACAGGCTTAAATTTTCAAACTCCAAATGATTCAGTGCTAGAATGTTGTTTCTTTGAATATAAATATAGCTTTTCCCCACCGAAGGGACTCTTAAGACTTCATATATACACTTCAGCACACCTATACATTCAAGGGCAAATTAAACTCATATTTCGGAGCATTACAGTACAGCTGCCTGTTAGGCACTCAAATACTAATATTCCACAAATTTCAAGTATTACCTTTAGACAGGTACCTATTTTACTGGTGGGTGGACTGAGGAAAGAATGGATAAATTGCTTTCCCGAAGTCATTACAACATGAGTCGTGGTTGGAAATCAGATCCGCTGTCACTGGATCACCAGTCCATCGCACAAACCACTGAGCAACACTGCTCCACAATATGATAATATGATATCTAAACTTTACTGATGCTTGTTTAAAAACAATTCTGCCATCAACTTATACTGTCTTTTAATAAGGAAAAATGTTTTAAAAAATCTATTCATTTTCTTAATAAATTAATTGTCTACATAACTTAAACTCCTTGTTTATATGTGCATGAAAAAAGGAAATAAATGTTAACCAAAAAACCTATGAAATTAAATAAATGTTAACTAAAAACCTATGAAATTAAATATTTTCAGTCATCCCCTTTGATACAATAATAAGGAACGCGTACAGAACACACCTGCAGAAACCAACAAATGTATTTTTGTGTACCCTTCGCAAATCCAAAATTGAAACATGTACATGCAACTCCCCTAAATCCAATCTCCAGGGGACATAACCAATATCATCGACTTAGGTGAAAAACTGAGTCAGTTGCAAGTCCTCAAAAAATAATAAATTGTTCCTATGGCACACAAGTAATACAGAAAAAAATGACAACTTAACTGAAATGGAAAGTTATTCATTACTTTCTATAATGTCTTTGCTAGTGACCAAAACTCAATTGTAACATCTCTCTCTTTTTTTTTCTTTTTTAGGTTCATCATTCATTTCGATTTCTTCTTTAAGCTCCTGAGTTGTTAACTTTCTGCAGGCAACTTAAAACTGTATTGGAATGGTATTGCCTCAGTAGACTAGTGCTAGGTACAAAATCAATAATTTTCAAAAGAACTGCTAAAAAAACCCCACCTAAAGTGAAGCTTCTCAATAACGCATGTAGGCGTATTCCCGGCTGTAGGCATGTAGCCTACATCAATTGTATCAGCTGTAAGCCTGTCTAACAATGACTGCATCCTTACAGTGATTTGTCACAACTGCTAGCCTATCAACTTATGTTTTATGAAAAGGGATTGGCATAGAAAAAAAATGACTTGGTTGGAAATTGAGTTAAAAGGAGTTGTCATAGTTATGATCTATGCAGATTGTAGTAAAAGTTTAAAAATAAAGATGAATTGTAATCAACAGAACTCAGTCCATCATGCATAATGCGCAATATAAGAAATAAGTACAAAACTCTGCAAAGAAGCTAATGTGATCAGTACTGGCTTCATATACACTTAGGACATTCTTGATCAAAAGGAGTACCATTTTGTTTGCTTTTCTGTTTATCTTCATGATTTAAACATCATTTGTCTTTAATTCATTCAAGTACAATACAGTTTTCTGCTTAGCCATGAATATATAGGACAATAATCTTACAGCTTATTAAGAGAAGCAGTTGACAACGTTAACTTGTAAAAAACACTTTGCAGTTTTGATGGAAAAAAGGTATGGCAATATTTAGATAAAGAAATGATAGTTAGTTCCACTATTTATATGTGATGGTCCATCAAAGAAACATCACTAGGCAGTGAGTAAAATGAGCTAAAAAGTAAACTGAAGTTTAATGTTCCTTTGAAACAAAATGAGGCCTTTAGTATCATCCCAAAAGCAATAATTGTTCTTTCTCTATTATAAACTTATCTTTCCACTTACATGCTTTAACACTTCAACTGCTGTATGTAGTGATCAAGAATTGAGAGTCCAGCCTTTTCCCATGATGCAGTACATGCACAATTAATCCAATGCAGGGCACAAATTCTCTTCCACTTGCAACAAAAGCTTCATTCGAACACAATGTTCCTTATGGCATTAAAAGTTTAGCAAAAGCTGTCAACACACAGCAATAAATTATTTATATCAAATAGTTTTTAGAGTGAGCGATTTCTTGGTTAGGGGGAATTAAAGAATCAGGGGGCAGAGGTTAAGTCATGCAAGCAGAACGAGCCAGTTGTATTCACAGCATCGCCTGCCGGAGCCAGTGCTATAAGGAGGTCACATTTACCAGGTCATGATGGTCGAGTGAGTCTGAGGAGTCTGAGAAAGGAACACGTTCTGACATCTCATGGTGTTGTCTCCCGGCCCTCTGTCTGGTGCCGCTACCACTCCTACTATGATGCAATGGAGACCCCATTGGCATGCCAGAGGCATCACCAGATTGAGGGAAAGTGTCAGCACCACTGAAACGGTGTTGGGGTGAAGGGGATGGGTCTGAGAACGGGTGCGGACTGTTGCTGAGCCTGCTGCCTCCATTGCTCCTCGTAGGAGATGATGGAGACAGAGGGCTGCCTGGTGAGTTGAGAGATAAAGAGGACGGCGGGTCTGGTGAATCAAAGTTTCTTGACTGACGGATGATCTCTCGTGCAGCCAAGTTCATCTCCTCTGGAGTAAGATTTGTGGCCTCTACAAGTTCTCTGTGTAAACATCGAGGGTCTACATAGCGATTTAGCCCTTCATCTTGCAAAATCTGTGAATTAAATAATGATAAAAAATTATGAACAATCATTTTTTCACTTGAGCCAACCTTGATGCAAAATAGAGGCCAACTCTAACTTTCAAAGTTATGGAATAATTTTTTTTCAGCTACACTTCTTTCATGCAAATAGGGGCCTACTTACTTAAAAACAAATAGTAGGTGAGATAAGTTTGTACCAATTTAAAACCTATGCACGCCTTAACCCTGCAAGTTATTAGTGTGCAAGCTCCTAAAACATCAATAAAAAGGAATTGGTAAAAATCTGTGGATCTACCTAGCTTTTTCAGTCAGTAAACTACAGTTGACCACACCTAAACCAAAAATCACTTCAACCGAAAAAACGGCTAAACTAAAAAGTTGCCAAACTATGGCTACACTGAAACAAAAATACCCCGGAGTTGGCCCATCACCACGGAAAAAAGATTTTTTTCCACCATCACATCCCTGCTCTTGTTTCCTTACCCTCTTGTGGTAGGGCTATTAGTCAAACTATCACTAGGTCTATGTCTAAGTAAAACACATGGCACCCATCGAAGTGAACACAACCATCATGTGTGCTGGACCTTTCTTTTTCTCTCACTTGGTCTAGACCTCATAACTAGGAAGGCAGGCAATATTGATGCATCTCAGAATTGTAAGTATATGGTCTACCATTGTTAGATTAGTGTACAGTTTTGAACTGACACAGTCTAGCCTGAGCAGAAAGGGAAGTGAAAGGCAATTGCAAGGATAGATCTCAAGACAAAGAGATTGCGTTTGTGGTTCTGACAGGCTAAACAAATGATTTTTTTTAACAGAACAAATTAAAACCTAGGCGTAAGGTATGTGGTGTTAATAAATTGTTAGTAAAATAAAGGCCCTTTTGACCTTGACGTCAAGCCTATGGTAAAATCCAGTTCTAGCTCTAACTGACTCGTGGGCAGTCTCAGTAGAGCAGGAATGACAACTGAAGTGTAGACAAGTTTATAGAAATGTTATGTTGGTCCATTTGATTAAAATTTATCATAGAAAAGAACTCATACAAGTACCATAAATTGTGTTGAACTTTTTCAAGTCTTTAAATTCTTATAAATTAACTATATAACAATGGCCGGACGCTGTCAACGTCCGGTGCACCATATTGTATCCAGGCTACGATGGATGCTTCCAGCCTTTGATGCATAGTCATAACTAAGAAGGGGAGAAAGACGATATATATGTATAATACTATGTAATAATTTGACCCCCAAAGTTGATTATAGTAGATTGAACTTCCAAGAGAAGCTAAATTTAACTCTTGTAGCAGTATTTGCAGCAATCTAGAAGTTAAAAACGTACATGTAGATCTAGGCTTACATTTAAATCTAGAAAAATTATGCGCAGAAGTAGGAGATAATTACATGGTTAAAGAGTTAAAGAACATTTTAGATATTTATAGGAAGTAAAAGATTTCCCCCTTGCCATGCTGTGTATAAAAATAAAAGTTAAATGAACTTTCATTCTTACTTTATCTACTTTTCTATAGCTTTTTCTCTAGGATGTCAATTTGGCTTCCAGCAATTGTCCATGATCAGCGACTAGACTAGAAAAAAAACTAAGGCTAGCTATGAAAATTTAAGTCCTAGGCCTGCGACTTTCTTATGAATCAGTCTCCATGGCCTTCAAATTAGACAACAAACCACAGAAACGCATACTGCCCTAACTGCTGATCTCTACTGTTTGATTCTTTGGATTAGTCAAACATAAAAACTCTGTGTGTGATATTATAATTCACATGTGGAACCAAAAATTAGTTGTGTAAAACAGATTATGAATTCATTTCGTGTCCAATTTTTTTTCAATCAACCAGCCTTTGCTATAATTTAACTGGAGCAATTTCTAAAAGTGTGAGTTTCTTAAAGAATTTACCTGAGCAGTAAAAACTAGAGATAAGAGTGAATAAAGAAAAACTATGATATATAGAGCGAAGGGAAAGTGTCGTGTGTAAAAAAGGGCCCCAACTCTTAAATATAACTAATTGGATAGCTTTAACTTTATATCTACTATGTTTGAAGCAAAATATGTCTAAACCTAAATGAAAGTTGACCCCTCTGAAATTTCGGTTCAAGCATGTTCTATTGCACTTACTGGCAGACTTCATGATCACATGAGCCTGAATTTTTATTGTTTGTGTATGTATATCAGTATCACTACACTAGTTACCCACAATAAAGTCTCAATGTTTTGGTGATGGAAGGACCTAGACTAAACAGCCAGAGAGGATAACTAGGATTTTTTAACTAGTGTAAATGAATTTTTAATTTGAGAAAAAGCCTTTTGAAAATAAATTTATTATTTTTCTTTACACTTTAAATTCAAAAATTTCAAATCACTTTCCAGAAAAATTTGGTAGTTAAATGCAATAATTAATAATTGGAAGCTAAAAAAAGCATTAGTCAAAATATCTATGCCTTGTAATATAACAGTAAAGCAAAAATTGAAACAACCCATTGCAAGACACATTTGACACAACAATCTCAGGTCAACAAAGCAGCCTCCTGAAACCAACCTGAGCCACAAGAGTTTCTGCACTGCTACGCCTGTGCTGACTGGGTGTCTCGTTTGGCTGTAGATTATGATGTTGCTGCTGCTGCTGCTGCAGAAGATCAGCAGGGATTACAAGAGGCCCACGGTCCAGGGACCGATGAAGGGACGAGGAAAGTTCAGGGATGGCAGATGAGTCACTGTGCCGGTGCTGCATGCGAGCATCATCAGGGGCTGTGATTGGGTATGAGGAAATAAAAATGCAACATATAAATATAGGATACCGATGATTTTCAAGCTGACATGAAGATTTAGGTTTGAGTTACCTTCACAACAATCTACATATATGAATTTTCTAATTCTGTGATTATAGAATACATTTTAAATAAGCTTTGCCTGGACCAAATAGTCCCTACCTTGCATTGGTTTCAGTTAAGGGTCATTTAAAACAAAAATTCAAGCCAAACCCATTAGAGGAATTCTTATCAATGTAGCATCTGTAAAACAAGACTTATGAATGCAAGAATGAAAAAAAATGAGAACACCAAGTTCAAATACATGTAATGATTGCATGTCTTTTGAATCTTTAACGACACCAACATTTGTAATCAGCCTCTTTAACCAATAATATCTAATCAAAGATATAATTTATACATTTACTTCATAAATGTTTACTCAGTATTTGTTTTATGAAATTTTTGTAAGAAAATATTAAAAGTAATCATTTTTTACAAATCATTAAAGATTTCCTGCATAAAATTTGTTTCTGATGTATGAGAACCGAACTTCAAAAATATATCATCTCATATCAACAGATCATTTGCTTAGCTGACAATTACAAGATAGATGACATTATTTCATTACAAAACTCCTGACTAGATAAAGAATTTTATATAAACACAAATATAGAATATTATTATTCCCAACTAGAAAGAGGGTTATCATTCAACATACAAATATTCTTAACTAGATAGAAGGTATCCCAAATACAAACATTCCTAGCTAGATAGAGGTTATTATATTAGTCCAAATACAAAATAATATTCCTAACTAGATAGACGTTGTTAGTCCAAATAGAAATATTCCTAAATAAAAGCTCATTAACGCAGCTGACAGGAACAGCAAGCATGTTTTTCTCCATCAACAAAATCTAAAAGCGACGACCAGAATTTGTATTTTAAAAATTTCACTTACACCTCAGTGTTTGAAAACGAATTATCTGAAAAGCTAGCTTTGAAGTCAACTCATTTTGTTTTACCACTGAATTTTTTTCCAAAAAAAAATGAACCATTCTAAATTCTTTAGACTGAATGTGTAAAATAAGACAAAAACAAAGAAAGCTTAAAGACAACTTATTAACACAACTGATAATCATAACTAGAATTTTAAAACATAGCATAATAAATTTGGTTGTTATCGCTTACAGATTTCAAAAGTAGGAAAAGACAATGACTTCCAATATCAAAATTTATCTCCTAAAAAAAATTAAAACAAGACAAAAATACTTTGGGCTGGAAAAGTCAAGGACTAAAACCCTGCACAGGGCGCTAGCTAGCTGTGAAAGTTTTTGTGAAACAAAAATGTAAATAGGATAAAATTTTTTGTTTTAATTTAGAGCAGCCCTAGAATGTATTTAAAATAACTCTAAAGATACTACAACACTGCGGGGCAAGACTTTTCAAGCTGAGCTATGTAGGCACCATAAACACACGCTTAAGTTCACCAATTTATAACAAATATTGTCTTTAGATGCAATAGATGATAATTAATTGCAAGCGATTCTTTCATTAAAAATGACTACAGATGAGCTTGATTTCTAGACACAATCAATATGTCATTGTAAATGACATTTTAAGGTAATTCTGACCCATCAAATCAGTTTTTATCAGCTTAAAAAGATAACTTTAATTAAGGTTGAGGATTTAGCACATTGAGGTTTTCAAATTATCGCTGCAATTATTTTGTATAAACCAAAATTCAGAAATTTGAAAGTTTTTAGTAAAAGAAAAAACAACTACATTTTTTTTTATTTTCACAAACAGAAGTCTGAGAATTCCTTTTTTTTCTCATATAGCAACTTTTGAAGTCGATTATAAAATTCAGATATGATGAAAAAAAGAATTTGACTTCATAGCCCTCACATTTTATGATTTACCATGCCAAAAAAGCATTGCAAGGGCTTTAAGCTGGGTTACAGCCTCATTTGTAAAGAAAACTTTGGCTTTACACAAAATAAAACAAGCTAACTAAAATAAGACCTAAGTATTAGAATTGAAAAGAAAGAGAAGCAAAAAAAATGTCCAAAACAGAAACAAAAAATTTCCTGCTCTTTGGCTGTTGAATTAAGTAAGGCAGTGTATTACATCTAATCAAAACTTTCAAACCAGCGTACTCAGACTGAGTAAATTTTGTCTAATGATTAGCCCGATTTCAGTTGATTTAAAATACACTGTCTGAAACTCAGGAATGACTGAAAAGCTGACAGATGTGTTTCAACAAAAATTTAAAAGCGTGAAAATTATGCCATTAATACATCAAGATATCTAGAAAGTAATATTGCAAAACTATGACTAAGCAAATTACAAAATCCTCTAACAATAATAAAATATGTAGTCTTACATGCAAAAAATGAAAAAAAAACCAAAAAATTTATAGCTGCAAACAAAAATCTTTTCTGTGTTAAATGTACAACACTAAAATGTCTTATGACCAGTCCAAATGAATCGAATGTCAAAGGTTTTAATTTGAGAAAACAACTAATGAAAATAAACTTTCTCCTCTTTTTGTCTGGATTTCAAAATCAAAGAAATTCTCACAGGATTCTCCAAAATTTGGATAATTTTATGGTATTTTAACGTTTGAAACGTCAGAAAAATAAGTTGTTCAAAATATGAAAGTTGAAGTATCTGACTCTTTTGCTCTGATCATGAGACAAATAACCATGCAACCCCAACAAAGGCTTCATCATACAACTGACGGCTTATGCTTTAGTCACATGATTAATATGTTTCTAAGGATTTGTATACCTCTGTCTCGCCTGCGGCCCAGGTTTCTCAAAAAACTGACAAGGCGCCCGCCTGATCGGAGAGCGGGATGGACACAAGAAATAAACAAAACAAAATGAGGGTTGGAAAGGTATGGAAGTTAGTAGTAATGAGTTTGGTCAGACATGGAGAGGAAGCAGACATGTTCTTTGAATTAAAATTTAGTGCCTACTTTAAAGAATAAGCATAAAACAAGTTTTTGCATGACACAGAGAATAGGTATTAAGTGAAGACATACTTCAGAAAAAAAAATTGTTTTTAAATAGCAAACAAACAAAAATCTTTCCAAGACACACTAGCTTGGAAAGAACTGATAATTAAAGAAACAGTAAAACACCCCTATCTCACAAAAACCCCTTTTAAAAAAATATTGTAAAGCAGGGATTTTGAAAGGGTAATTGATATCATTCTGACAAAGGATTGTCCAATCAATTTGATCACCACTTTAAAAATTTGGCATTGATCATGAAAATAGTATGTACTGAAAAGTTATGAAAGGAAATACAGCTTTAAGGTGTGAATAGACTTTTACACCAAGAGTTTAATGCCAGTAGATTATTGATATAAGGGTAAAAAAGGTTTGTCTTTATCAGCAATCAAAGGCCTCATCAGCGCTATACTATAGTTTTCATTTTAAGAAAATGCGTGTACTGTCATTAAGTGAGAATAATATGTAAAAACCTGAGAAAATTCACAAAAGCTTACTTATTAGTAAAGCTTTGACAAAATATTTTTTTCTTTTCTATCAACAAAATTGTAAATCTTTTGTGGATAGCGAACTTTTTCTTAGGTAGAGACTCTGTTCAGAATGTAAGAATTGCCTGAAAATTCTATCACTGAAATATTAAAGCCTTTTGGGAAAACCATAATTGAAATTGTCATGCACAACACTAACAATTCAGAAAAAAGTAAAGAAATATGACAAAAGTATTATTTTCTAGTAAAGCATAGACAAAACAGTTATTTTTCTCTGAAAAACCTATCTGTAGGAAGAAAACAGTTTTTTTTATCATAGCAAACTGCAGGATATGAAAATAACTAATCAACCAAAATTTAAAATTATAAGAAAAATGCATTGGGTGGTAAGATTGGAAAAAAGGACACATTAAAACATCAGGGAAGATAGAGAGTTAAGAAAAATGATTGGGAAAAAAAGAAACAAATATAACACTTCAGCAAGCTTAAAGATATAAAAAGTAATCAATGGAAAACCTCAAGCTACACATATAACTTATAGCAAATTTTAGATAAATTCTCTGCAAACTTTGTGACAAAGGTAGCTGTCCTACAAGTCATGATTGGTTTTCTGTTCTCCTCTCTTTTAAAAATATTTCCATTTACAGCTAATCTAAGTTATTAAAATAATATTCAACTATATGAACTGATTTAAAAAGCTACTTTATAAATATACTGGTAT
>BMAT01003775.1:690922-728301 GCA_019649035.1 Elysia marginata | reverse complement strand
CCCCCCCCCCCCCCCCCGACCAAAAAAAAAGCCAGCATATTCACATCTCTTTTATGAAATAGAATGTACATTCCACTGCCAAATTTTTCAAACTCCAAAATGCTTCAAATGGAATTAATTGTAGGCAAATATATTTAAAAAGCAATGAGGAGGAGTTGAAATTTTACTGCTGGCCATATTTCACTTATACCTAAAATATTCAGCTGTCCCAGTCATTATGTCATGAGACCCTGGCACTTATTCAAAATAAGCTTTTAAAATAGCTATGAAACTTGAGATCACGACATAGACTATGGTCTCTTTAATTTGTTAAAGTCAAGTGAAAAAAATCTTTTTTTTCACCAGTGAACTTTTATGCTTAATGACAGTAGCAGTCACCTGTGACTTTTAACCTACAACCTATGACCTACTGACCTGGGGAGAGGTGAGTCCTTGAGGGTAGTGCCTGTGCCGGGTCTTGCTGATCTGCCCGCACCATTTTTGTGACCTCACCGTCTGACGGGTAACTGTTTGGGCGATGGGTTAACTGAGGAGGAGGGGCCAGCCCTTTGTTGTTATGTTGACCAGCATCTGCCACACGCAGTGGTTGCCCTGGACGACGAAGCATCAGGGGGTTCTCATCACTACCCTGTTTGCCAATGCAAGCAAGTTTAAAAGATGCTCGTTTCCTACTGAGACGTCTTGGTGGTGGGGTAGGCGGGGTATGCTCGCGCTCAAAGTCACTGTCCTCTTGGGGCAGACTGTTGATTACACAAGAGGGATGATGAGAAAAAAATCAATGCATGAGTTTTTTTTTTACTTTGGAACAACAAAGGATATGCATGTAGTTAACTGTTTGAGTCCTGTCGCACAGTGCCAAATTACTTCTACTATTAGGCTGTTTAGTGAAAAATTCAAATTCATCGCAGAGAGTTAAGAAACATGTCTATTTTAATATATATATAGACATGTTTCTTAACTCTCTGAGATGAATTTGAATTTTTCACTAAACAGCCTAATAGTAGAAGTATATATATATATATATATATATATATATATCATATTAAAGCCCCTGAGACATTGATTACAGATCTCTTAAATTAAATTATGTTGATATCTTCATTAGTTCAAAAGTTACGATGATTTTTCTTCACATATTTGAACACCGTTTCGGTGTTATTGTGCCTGTTTTCCACACAATTTTCAGAAAAATAAGCATAACTTTGTAACCAATACACACATTTTAAAGATTCATATATCAAATTGTAAAGAATTTTATATAGAATAAAGCAAACACATTTATAAAGCTTCACATCTTTAAAAAAAGTATGCATGGGTATAATGGGGGGAAAACTTGCATAAAAATCTTAATTCCGAGGCGCATTAAATTCGCAGAGAATATACCAGAACTTTTTAACCAATGCTCCCATTCCTAAGTGCTATACATCAAACTGTTGGGACTTTTATATAGAATAACATAAAAACACTCAGTAAACTTTACATCATAAAAGAAAGTTTACACGGGTTATACATGGGGAAAATATGCATGAATTCCTAATTTCAAGGGGCATTAAATTCGTCGATAACATATTATAACTTTACAGCCAATACCTCTATACCCAAATCCTATACATGAAAATGTAGGGAATTTTGTAAGTAAAAAGAATATAAACACCCTTAGAATAATAGAAAGCATTCATTCTTAAAATCTTTTTTATTGAGAATTAAAAAATCTACATTTGTT
Organism: Elysia marginata; assembly: GCA_019649035.1. Classification (NCBI taxonomy): domain Eukaryota; kingdom Metazoa; phylum Mollusca; class Gastropoda; family Plakobranchidae; genus Elysia; species Elysia marginata. The sequence goes on along the minus strand of BMAT01003775.1, from coordinate 726,578 downwards.
TGGTTCAAAGCTTTAGTTTTCTTTTGTTCTTTGACTTTTGATGTTCTTCTATGAAGAGTTTGTATTTTTGGTTTTTAACTGTAGTTTTCTTCTCACATCTTTGCTGAGAGATTTAATTTGTTGATGTTCACTTTTTAATGCCCTTAATTTTTATTTCAAAGCAACCTTGTTTTCTTTGAAGAGGAGGACTTGTGACAATCTTGCCTCGTTTTTACGGGTGTTGTGACTGTTGCATTGGTACAACTAGTAGTTGTTGATAGGGTACAGGCATTTTTACTGGTAGAGTGAGGAATATGTTCATTTGGTGGTGTGCCATAATTATTTTAGATTTTGCGAGGGCTCAGAGGCACAGCCTATAATGATAGATAATCACCAGATCGAGACTATTTCACTTTTCAGTAAGAAACCTCATTAAATATCCCTGATAATGATATCCAACTTTTAATAAAGCTCTCTCTAGAATGTTTTTGTGATTTATTACTATTACTTATTTGTAAAATTTGCAAAGGTTGTTAACAATGCTTAGGCCTATCAAATTTTGTAATCAAATAGCCTAATAAGTATATCGTAAAGGTACTATTAGATCTATATATCTAATATGGTCTAATCTAGATTTAGCTCTAGATCTTGATGTCCTGAAATATACTAAAATAGAAAATTTCAAAAAGTTAAAAGTGAAACTCGTAAAAGAGGTAAATCTAGACTTACTATAGCCGTAGGCTTAGACTAGTAGAAGCTAAAACTTGATTTTACATCGAGCAGAAACAGATCCAGATGCAAGGATGAAGGTGTTGCAACTTCTAATTTTTCTTCATATGCTCCAGGCATAACAGTTTTAAGACACAATAATGCAAACTATAATAATTTCATCAATAGCCAGATCTTCATTATCAATATCAGTTCACATTTCCGTCTAGAAATCTCTATTAGTATTACTTCAATCATTAAAATTGAAACCGCTGACTAGAACAGGCAGGATCCGCAAAGCATGACGTCTTCGGCTTTGCTGATCCAAGCCGGGCCATTATCTGTGCTAGACTAAGATGTTCCTTTATGGAGGCCACTACAACTCAAAAAAGGTTGTTCAATTTTGATGAAACTTGGTCATTTATAGGTTGAAATAAGGATCTAAAGCAAAGCAAAGTTTAAAAAAAGAAAGGCCAGTACTTTTCATTATACTAGGTGTAAAAAATTTGGGTTTTTTCAATATAAATTACATATCTCCTGATTCAGTGGACCGATTCGAATACCGATGCCACCATTATAAAGCTCGGTAAACTTTCTTCTTTCAAAAGTGGTATCGCATGCAGCAGTTATTGTAAGTTTACTGTTCATAGCCCAGGGTTATTTAAGACAACCAAAAAACAAAGAGTCACCGTCAGGCACAAAAATGATGCGTGATTTTGGCTGCCACTGAGGGCTGTGGCGATCACCTTCACTAAACTGCCTTCTACTATGCCCATAACTTGCAGCACCTTCTTTACTCTAAGGAGAGTTTTAAGTGCATGAATCACATGAGCTACTTACAGAGTCAATTAAAAAAATCTCTTAACTCTTGTACCATGAAAATGTTTCATGGGCTAGGGAAGAAACTATTGACAAATCATTTATTTCCTCTAAACGCCCTTAATCTTTGCCTGAGGAGTAATAAAAATCAAAATACTTCCTTGCTGGGTACTCGAGTTACATCTTTCATGATATGATCTTGATATTTTATCTAGATTCCAGTCTATTAATCTAAATTCCACATTCCATTCATTGTTTAAATAAAATTATACTCAAAATACTTGTGAAATGCTATATTACTCTCTTTATTTGCTTGATTGTGTCAATTGAAAACACAGCAGGTGTGTACCATAATGACCAGAGTATCATCTTGTTGAAGTTTTCAAATGTTTTGAATAAGAGTATAAAATCCTAAACAACCCCAACATTCTGCATTTGGAACTGACTTGGGCCAAGCCTGACCCAGGTTGGTTTGGCCTTAAATCTGCCCGCGTCTTCGCACACAGCGAGCGGTCTAGCCATTATATAGGTAGATGCCTGTGGATAAACCGAACAAGCTCTACAGACTGAGCAGGAACTTGGTTACACCCCCATGCACTGCAATGACATAAGAGTTGCCTATTTGACATGAAAGAAAGCATGGCCAAATTCTAGAATGGCTTGACATGATTAGTGTGTTAAAAAAGTATAACAACATACCCAATGTTTGACTTGCTATGACTAATTAGTTTAGAATATCAAGAAAATAGTTAAATGTTAGGAACTATTTGAACAATACCATATTTTAATTTGATGAATCTTAAAACAATAAACTTATTGTTTTAAGATTCATCAAATTAAAATACGGTATTGTAGACTCCAAGTTTGCTCAACAATTATTTTAAAAAATTTTTAGAGACAGTTTTATACTAAAACGGGATGCTAAAACTCACTCTCTGTAAACATAGATGCCATGTTTCTTTTTGTTTGGGCTGCCTGGAATGCTCGTGAGCGGTTGCTGCTGTATTGAGCTCTCATGGTTACCAGGGTGTTGCAGGGAGGAAGGAGCATCATCCACGACCACAGAGTCCAGCTCTGAGCCCTGGCTTGCTCTCCTCCTCTCCATGTCCTGTTCCTCATCTAGGTCATCTTGGATACCCTCTGTCCCATGTAAGTGGTTGCGCCCTCTGACCTCAGCCTCATCCCTTTCCACATTACGCTTTATCAGGTCTTGATTTTCCTCATCTCCATCCTCCATATTTTCTGGTTCCTCAGCATCATGAAAGCTAAGGTCATCAGCCTCAATACGTATTTGGGTGTCGCTGAAAAGTAAAAGGTAACAAAATCCTATAATGCAGCTTTAAAAAGCATTTTTCTGGCACTTAATTACAGAATAAGGACAAATTTTCATTATGCTATCAATGTACATTTATCAAATAAAAAGCAATAAAAGTAAAAGGAAAAAAATAATGCAATCTTTCAAAAAGAAACAAAAGGAATGAGGCGGGTATGGCATTTTTGATTAAATCTGGGAACAAACTGTGGAGGAGATCATAGAAAGTTCACCAGGCACCCTATGACTGTTGGGCCAGGAAAGTAAGCCTAATGTTTTCATCTTAAGGAAATAGAAGTGAACACTACAAGCACATGCTATTCTATAGAACACATTATGTTTTTAAGACGTCTTTTATAAGTAAAGTAAAAAGCTTAAAAAAGAGCGTTTTTATATAGCGCCTAATACACCCTATGCTCTAAGTGCTTTACATGGGTTCCCCTACAGGCCATTACCAACCAAATTGCATTCTGAACTCACAGAGGAGCAGCAAGTAAAGCGCATCACTCTAGCACACTGACAAGATCTTTCAATGTCTATATGAGGGAGGTAAAGAAATGTGAGTAAATAGCCTTTCTCAAAGACTAAACGTTGACCTGTTGAAAGCAGGGCTCAAACCCCAGACCCCGCACTCTGTCTACCACTAAACTGCAACGCCCTAAAAGTTCAAGTTCTCAACAATAATAGCAAAAACAAAATGTCCAAACCTTGTTTTGCTAGTTCTGTTTGGCCTGTGAGGAGAATCCTCCTGGTTCTGAGAGGTAGGAGTCAGCGTACGAGGGGCTGCTGGTGAGTGATTCAAGCTGCCGTACTCGGGCTGGTTAAGGTGGTTGCAAGACCCAGCACTGCCAATCTTACCATTCATCTACACAGAAGAATACATAGTCAAAGTTGCCAGCAAAATAAGATAAATTTTCATGTGTTCCATTGTAGAAAATTTGTCATGAACTTGATTTTAAATAATAAAAACAAAATGTCACGTAAATACATACGCAATTTCTCCACATAACTCCTTTTCCACTCTATCTCTCTTTCTCACCCATACACACAATCATTTAGATTTCTTATGTTTTACTTCTTGTGCAAAACAAATTGAAAAAACTGAATATCATCCCATCTAAAGTTCCTATATTTCCTATACTTGAAGGATTTCATTATGCGACCTAAAGTAATGGAATATGACATAGGAACTGTAAAAAAAGAATACTCTCCATTTCTTCCAAGTTAAGAAGCAAAGATGATGTTTAAGAGTTTCGATTCGGCCATAAATAGGCCGAAAATTTTTTTTTCAATTCATCATTATATCATTTTAACAGAACATCTATAAGTATTTACTAAGAGACACAGTATCAAAGTAACATTTCCATTTCTTTAAATAAAAGTACCTTTTCTGCCTGTGAACAATGAACCAATACTCTGCTTATGCAAATTGCTTTCCGATAACTGAATAGACCTAAGTGATAAACGCTTGTTGACATAAGTTTATATTGTTTTTCATTTTTTTTTTTTGGGAAAAGCTATGCTCAGCTTAAGTAACTTTTTGGAAAAGTCCACAGCAAAACCACCTCTGAGCATAAAATTACTTGCATTCTTCTTTCAGTAGCCATCAATCATTTTGTGTTAAAGATTTTGACAATTTCTACAAACCAATGCTTTTAATTCATTTTATAATGTTCTACACATAACTATATTTTGTAATCTATTCTTTGAAAACAATAAATAAAAAAACTAACCACAAACCAACAAATGCAACCCCTACCCCCACTCCCATGAAAAAAAATGAAACAAACAATTATTCTCCAAAAATTAATTTGACAGGTGAGGGGGAAACAAAGTTTGAATTGTTGCAAGCTAACTGAAAAATTTGTGTACCGGTACATTAACTTAGGTCTTCAATTTTCTCAATTACGTAACAATATTTTTAACATATTGTGGACAAAATTTTTATAATACACTCTTACTCTTTCACATCCAAAGTTCTGACCTGTACCTACCAATATTCTTACTATTGGTGCCACAATTGTGTATAAAAAGTGCTCTAAGAGTGTTAAATTTATGCCAAGTTATATTTTTTTTCCTATTGTGGTACACAAAAAGGTGCATGACCTGCAAGAGAGAAGGCGGAAGAGATTGTGTATACCTAGTTATGCTGTAAGCTCAGAACCATTTAGAAAAATACAATGGGACAATCTTTGCCTCATATTTGTTTGTACGTACCTGAACACGCACCAAAAATTCCAACCTCTCATACTTTGACAGTTAAGGGTTTATTGAATTTATCTGTCAGACTAGTTCCTTCATTAGTTCCTTCTTATGTAGCATGCAGAAAGCACACTGGCAAAAGGAAGCACCTGATTATTAGTGTCTTCTCCTGCCCACCCTGCAGTAACAAAACTTTTCAAAATGTGAACTCTTTGTGAGGTGGCAATATATGAATTGTCAATGCTATAATAAAATGAAGAGAAAATTATACCAACAGTTAATGTCGACTTAACTGAACATGGAAAACAAAAACAACTGCCTTGTCTTGCACATACATACCCCAAGCATCTTTGTGGCCGCTGTGCTGACTGCTATAATGGGAGTGATGTTGGTTGTCTGGTGGCCTTTGCTGTTGCCTTTCAGTGATTGTGTGCGATTTAGGAACGGCAGAATTGGCCGAACCCCAGCCATGGCATTAACAACACTACCAAATAATGTGTGATTTCTCTGAATAAAAAAAAAGTGAAAAAAAATTGAATAAGTGATAAATATTTGATCCAAAGACACACATTCCTTTTTCACACTGTTCAATTGCATTTGTTATGCTCTAGAAAAAATCTTAGTTTGAAATATTTATACAACCTGTAAATCTCTAGTTAATGACTTTTCTTCTTTGAGAAATAAATAGGCATCAGACATTAAACACTCTTCTGTGTTAGTCTCACGATCCCATTTACAGGATTAAGGCACATGTTGAAAATTGAGACTAAATAATGCCCCATGTAACAGTAAGTTGTTTTAATCTACCGTTTCACTCTGGATCTTATATTAATCATGACGATAATAATAATATCTAGATTTTTATAGTGCCTTTCACAACAAAAAAAAAAGTCTTGAGGGGCTTCACAAAATAAAAACTAAACAATTTCTTTCATACAAGTTTACAAAACATGAATAACGTAGACAGTTAAAAATTGAAAAATCAATTGAAAAATATAAATAGATATATGAGGTGCAAAAACATAGACAAGATAATCTGTAATTTCTTATAAGAGAATAAGAAATGTCTTGTGTCCTGGGTGAATGAGCTGGAGGTTGGAAATATAGATTTTGAGAAAATGCCATTTAGAGGTCTAGTTTTTTTCATTTTGTCTATGTTGAATATTCACAAAAGTTTTAATAACTTTTCACAAAATATTAATAATTAAAAAAAAAATTTTGACATTTAGAAAAATGTCTGTTCAAAACAGCAACTTCTCTAAAAGTGAAAATTGCAACATCTAACTCATTCAAACTGGACGCAAGACAAATACTTCTTGCGATTTGAGGAAATCTGAAGTATAAAATATGCCTTGTTGAAAATACCTACCCCTTCAAATCACTTGTTTCAAATTGTGATTTTTTATAAAAATTGAATAATTAAAAAAAATAATAAAGATCAAATTGATACCAATTTAATTCAAATTATTTGATTCTGAATATTGTCACTCTCTCTAGGCATATTAATCGGCTCAACCTCAAACTTCTATGTCTTGCCTGGATAATTCTTTACTCATTCCATACCCTATCATATTATAATACCAATGGATTCAAATCAATTAAACCTAATACAATTATGGTCTGAATCTAAATCTAACCATCATCATTGTTATTAAGATCAGGTAGGGCCTGTCTTTTTTGATACAACAATTTACATCCACTCAAGGTTCTTAAGAACTAGTGGTTATTCAGCATTTTCAAAATTGTGCATGTATTCAGGTTATTAACACATATTGTTGTTTCAAGATCAGTATTGTTTTTTTTTTTTAACCTTGGTCTTCATGCCTATTTTGAGATATGTTCTATGCAATACCTTATTGTAGATGTATCCAGTCCTCATATCACCTAATCTTTATTGACATAACATATCCTGAACTCTTTGTATCTGTAACTTTTTAAAATGTTTGCCAGGATTTTTTAAAAGAAGAAATTAAAATGCAAATGTCAATTGGAAAATTGACTGCTGTCTCCACAACCATGTGTGGTGTGAGATATAGCAGTAAATCTGTCCCGTATGCACTTAATACACTTAATATGGCACATGAATAAAGTGGACATATTGACCCTTGTTATATGTTTCCATGGCACTTGATCCTTGTAGCATAATGTGGTTAAGGGAAAATTTGTTGCTACATCCATGCACCTCACATAGTTTTGGATACAGAGAGTTAACAACCTAACACTGGACCTGTATTCACCATATTATCACAACACATGAGCAGCAATTTTATCAAACTATACTTACCCTGTGCATTGGCTCCTCCACATCTTTATCCATCATTTCATCCTCATCAAGATTTCCGGAGATGGCACGTCTAATTTCAGGTCCAAGGTCATGCACTGCCCTCAGGCCCGCCTTTTAGAGAGAAAATGGTAATCAACGGGAGATGTACAAGTTTTACATGCACATATAAACTTTCATAAAAGATTTAAATCTTTCCTGAAATACAGTAGGCCCATAGTACACTTATGTCGACAGCTACTTTGTCAACAGTTTGACAAATCGATGTGTTTTGCTATAAGAACATTTTTTTCCTCAATAAGCTTACTAAATAATTCAGCTTGCCTGCCTTTCTTGCTTTATCGACATGCTGACCACTGAATTGATTGAAAAAGACATAAAAACGAAAAAAAAGAAGGAGCAAACAAATTATTGCTTTAAGAAGAAAATGATTTCATTTACTTTAAGAATAAAAAATAAACATTGACAACACAGCAAAACAAAATTAATGTCTCCCAATGTTGTTTTTCTTCAAAAACAAAAGAAGGGAAGTAATTTGTTATCATAAGATTAGCCTCGTTTACCTCTCCTTTTGTCCCTTGAATTTTGTTTATTGACATTCTTATTTATCGACATCACATTGATATCCCTAAGCATGTCAATATAAAAGGATAACACTGTATAGATATGTCTTGAAACCAGTGCAAACGAGTCAGGTGTCCAAGTTATCACTTTATAAGGCTTTGATATAATAAACAAAGCATTTTTCTGAGCTTCTTAAACAATGAAAAATACATAAAATTATCAAATTTTTGTGAGGAGGTATAAGGACATTTATTTTAGGATAGCCTACATCAACAAAAAGAAAAAAAATTAATTAATTTTATTTTGAAAATGTCACTCTCAAAATCAAGTTTACAACAACATCTGACCCATTTGTACTTGTCCTTGGACATATATCTTTTATTCAGGAGCAATAGAGAAAGGTGGAATTCGGCATTGAATAACAATGGCTAAAAGTACCCATTTTGAACTTAATCCTACTTTTATATAATACTTTATGCCTCTAAATTATATCTTAAATGATAATGCCTGACTCTCATACTTTTCTCTAATACATAACCATTAAATGTGATAGGCACACACCCTATCAATGCCTTATCAATGGCATTTTAAAAAGTGGTGTTTTGCAGAGTATAAAATATAATAGACCTAACTATTATACCTGCAGGGCATTCGTGTGTTCCTGACCCTTGCTGATCTTGACCATCTGCTCCTTCCGCTTTTTAAACCGCCGAAAGTAATCCTGAATGAGGAATGTAGCGTAGAACTTGCCCACAGTGACATCATCATCTCCTGTGAGGAGCAATGGGAAAGACAGGTAAGTAAACATATTGGAGTGCTGAAAACCTTTTTTGAAGTCCATAAATAACTTTCGGGTTTTATACCAATGGTTCATATTACTCAGTAACAGTTTAGAAAAATATATAAACTGTGCACAAATCAAACTGACAAATATATAAAAGTATGCTGACAAAAAATTCGTTGAATTAAAAGCTTAAATAAAAAGAAACCATATAAATATAAGTTTAAGCTTTTATAAAAAACATGATGCAGTTGATAATAAGATGCATGGGAATAGAGATCAGTACTTTGCATTTATTCTAAGAACACATTAGGAAAAGAAAATTACCTATTCCCTAATGCATTATCTGATAGCTATAAAAACGCTGGTTGCTTTTCTAATTGCCAATTCCTGTTAGATAAACTCCAATATCCTTAAAATATCTATGCATTAAAAAAAGGACAACACATATCATTTTTAATGACATACATGTATTGAACACTTCTAGCTACATTACTTTACAGAGGGAGAGGAATTATAAAAAGCTAGGCCAGTGCTGCACTCTGAAACCCTTAGAGGGAAAAAGAAGAAATGATAGAAATGAAGCTAACTGATTCTGCCGTGCATTAAAATGGAATGGTGCAAATCTATTCTATGCTGATTTTCTAAGAACACACATTGAGTCACTCCTTTGATATGTGTGAAATAACAACACATTTTTTAGATCTACGAATTGTTAAGTAAGGATGTTTTGATGCAGTATAATACTACAAATATCAAGAAATCCAAACAAACTTAAAATAAATCACCAGTAAAGAGTGCTTCATGAATAAACTTATCCAGCAAATTTACACTTTTGATAAAATAGTTCATTGTTTTATTTTTTACGCTATAAACTAGAGACTATTCACAATATGAAAAAATTCAATTATATGCTACAAAGATAATATTCATGATAATCATAAAAGCTTACATAAATATACGGAAGATTGACATAAAATCTGCACAGTTTTTAAGGTAAGGACTATGATGACAACAGTACATTAGGGTAAAAGGAAAAAGATATATCTTAGTTTAATCTCTTTTCTTAACATATATGTACCACTTCTTATAATCACATTATTTAATAAATTTTTAGATTTTTAGTCTTTCATAGTATTTAATGCTGTCACTATGAGAAACAACTCTGCTCCAATTATAAGATGCATCTACGTAAAGGGCCATAGCAGGCTCCTCAGATATGGTACGTTGGCAAACCACACTGCCATCCATACACAACTTGGTTCTAATTCTAAATGATACTTGTCCATTGCAAAGATATGTATAATAAAAGTTATCCAAAAAACAAAACAAAAGAAAAAAGCAGCATACAAAAGGAGAGACCAAAAACCTGGTCACAAAACATTTTTAGTAACAATTAACATATAAGATTCATTCCAAAACTAGTGTAAAACCTGTCATGGCTTTTGAACCAATCAAAATTTTTCAAATCTATAAATGGTCTGCAAAAGCTTATAAAACTCATAACTCCTGTAATAAGTCCTAGCGCTGTCACTGCATAACCAATGTTCATATACCAAAAACAGGATGACTACTGCCACAGAAAATCAGCTGAAGAAATAGGTCAGAGGAGTCATTATATTTCCTCAGGAAAGTGGCAAAAATCCCCCCAAAAAACTTGCCATTTATGGTGAGAATGCTATGTGCAGAATGCAAAGTATATCATTGATGCTGTTTGTTTGATTGAGGCTGCACTAGCCTTGAGGATGAGCCATACGTTAGCAGAGCTCTGCCGTCTACCTCCAATGAAAACATTGCTGAGCTGGTAAGGATGAACAGGCATGTTCATCAGGAAAACCTACCAGCCTAGAAATTTCATCAAGCACTTTTTCTTCTAATCTAAGGTCTTTAAAAGTTTTGGCGGGATAGGTTCTCAAACAGTTCACCAAAGATCACAAGTTACAACAATTCAGGCACTTTGAGATGGCACTAAATGACTAATCTAGCTTCAGATTCCTGAAAAGTTTTTCTGTGCAGCTGTTTGCCAACAAGCTGCATATGAGAAAGTTTAAAGTGATTTGTGTGAATGGCAAATGATCAGCTAGCTGTCCAAATGATGCCACCATCAAAATTATGTGGTCAAAATCTGGTTTAGAAATTCACTTGCAGTATGCTGGGAAGGAAAGCCTTCAAAAAATTAAATAGGCCTATGCTACCTTTTTCTGCTTCCGACTGCTGGTGAGTATTCACCCAGACATTTGGTTCTTGCTTGGGTGAGTCACTTGGCATCTGAAGCTGTGTACACAAGACAAATGCGCCCAAATCAGACCCAATTAACTCCAAAACCTGTTGAATTTCATCCTCATGGTTCTCTCCACTGCACGGGCATAGGGCTAAAGGTTCTATCTGCTACTAACATCTTTTGCAGATAGAACCCTTTGACTCTAAGCCATCTATTGGCAACCTACAGCAAGACTTATTTGAATCGTCATAAAATCTTCCTGATAAAACCAGTCTCAAATTGCCATTGTTACAGCAACAATTGCCTATAAAAACTGTCTGTTAGCCTTCTTGCACATATAATTCAAATTGGATAGCACTGTCACCTCATCCGGATTACAGGCGTAGGCAAGCTTTTCTAACGTCACTGTACTCATGTACACCATGCACACAAAACTCCTCCATCTCAGTGATCTCTCTCTCTATTTATGGAATGGTTGGAGTCCCAGACCATCAGATATGTGAACTAATGCCCTGATATGTAGCCTAAACCTTTCCAACTTTAAAACTTGTGTTTTTACAAAAGGAGGTTGTCATATAACACAATGAATATGAATGATTGGAAACTCTCTGCAATGTAACCAAAATACCACTATTTTTGTTAAGTAATGTTTGGTAGCTCTAAAATTATTTAACTATTCTTTCATTTTTGTATGACAATGCCCAACAATATTTTGCATGATACTGTACACAATAGATAAGTATTATATTTTAACCTCTTTGTGACATATACCGTACGCTGTACGTCCTATTGTCGTGACAAGATGCAGACACGACGTACTTTCTACATCCTCAAATAAGAGGGTTTTTCCGTTCCCTATGATACTTCGTCATACAATGTACATCATGTTTTGCTCTGTGTAAGAGGGATATTTAAGGCAGATTTATTTGAATTCTGACAATATAATTGGTGTTCAGCAATGTTAAAAATATACAAATAATTCCTTCCCTAACCAAAAGCTACCACGTCATGGCAATTGACAGAACCTATGTCATTAAGGGGTTAAGAGCATTGACAAATAGGCTTAGCAATTTATGACCGCTATAAAAAAAATCTGTAATGATTACATCATGTAGTCTAAGCTAAAGTAAAAAAAAAAAAGGGGTGCAAGTTTCAGAAGAATAGCGGTGAACTTTGTTTTAAAAAACAACAAAAATCGAAAAAAAAAAGAAAATGTAAAAAACCATTGAAAAAAAGGGTAATTGCTTATTATTAATTTTACTGGTTTTAAAATATGGTCCCTAATTACTGTCTGTTTAGGATGTAGGGGAAAGAACCCCAGTTTCCACAGCTTACAATCTTACCTTTTCTGCATTGAGAAGAAAGAAAATTTACACACTAAAAAAATATGTACTAACAAACTTCAAAAGTGTATGAATCTCAATCTTTGTCCTGTATAAGTTAAAATCTTTATTTATTGTATTTCTTCTCTAAAGATAAGCATCTAACTTACCAGTAGACATTTATTTTTTTTTCAATAAAACGAATATGTCAATAGCATATAACAGGAATGTTTTGAAAAAAGTAAAACTTTGTTTTTCAAATTTCAAATTTCTTTCTATTTATCTAATTAGTGCTTTCTCAAAACAAAAAAAAAGAACAACTCTACCATTTCTACAAAGAAAATGACATGGTCACTCAAAAATGTAATCTATAGCAAACAACAAACCAGGCTGATCCAGAAGAAATCTTAAAAAGATAACATAATTATGTTAAAATTGCTTCAATTAAATACTTAGCATTTAAACAAACCTCAAATGACCTTATATATATATTAGTATTTCGAGACCTACCATTTTGCTTCACAAAACTTTTATAGGCCTATCTAAAGTTTAGCTATAATTCTCTCTTTTTGTTTTGCAAACACAACAGCAGTTTTCTTTAATTTTTTTCCATAAAAAATTTGTACACAATTTATTTGAAATGCATAAATCTTCCTAAGCAAGACAAAATTAAAAAAATTATCATACAATATTAAATTGATTCTGTTTTAGAAACAGTCCACTGCCCTAAGCAAATAAGATAACAGTTACATTTTAGGAATATTTTGTTTGATTGGATTTATATGCTCAAGTGCTGCTCTCCTAAAAAGGATAATCACATTCTAAGAGTTCTAAAAAAAAGACATGATTTATATTGAGTTATTTTAAATTTATAAAACAAATGTGAAAAAAAAGTAAAAAATTCAATTATGCAGAAGTTGTCTTAAACCAAGCTTCTGAGGTTTTTCTTTTATAAAGTGATATCCAACACCTGTGACTAAACCCACTGACAGAAAACAGGAAGCTACCGATGATCAAAACAGGTGGACATAGCCACCGCAGTGAGTGCAGGAGTGAATCTAGTTGGTACTGTGGTAGTGCTGCTAGGGCGAGCAGAAGGTAACACTGGCGTTACTGCATCAGCCGGGAAAGAAGGGAACCAGAGACATGCTGGGTGGGGACTGCTCTACTTACTACCTGCTGGGGGAACCACTTGATCTAGCAGCTTAGGACTGGTGCGCTTCCAGATCTTCTTAATCACCGCTCGCAACTCCTCATTTGCTGTATCAATGTTGCCTTCCGTCTTGATCTTCAATGAGGTACGCACCAAGGCAAACAGTGTTGCGTTGAACATGACTGTACCATCGCTATTTAGTGGCATGTTCATGCTGACCAATCGCTGTGTGAATGAAAATGCAAGATGAGAAAGTCCAATTGAAGAAAAAACTTTCCATGGAAAAACAAAGAAGGAAAGATATGCAGATACTATTAGACACTATATTGAGACTGAGGTGATGGAAATTTTAATTTAAGCAGGTAATAATTGCTGCAAGAAAGTGTGTAAGAGACAGTCAGCGTTGATCCATAAGTAAAAGAAATTTCAGTTACAAATTACAAGTCAAATATTGTTTTTTTTTTATCTAAAACCGGTACATGCCATCATAATTTTGCATGAAGCCCAAATTATGGAGGAGACCCGTCAGAAGATTATCTTTGGCTTGTTAGATGTTATCAGTGGGGATCTATTTACCCTTTGACTACTACATAAAATTCCCCACTGAGTGCTAAAACATTTTTAAATGCAGATAGGCAGATAGGAGCATAGTGGCAACATGGTATAAGCTATGTTTCTATAGGTGGCAAGGCAGAGGGTGCCAAAGCATCTATAAGTCGAAGGTTCGAATCATACTAAAGGCCTACTTCTCTCCACTGCTAATTTCATACCTTTAAAATTTTACAATCGTTAGGTAGAGACAGTCTATCTAGATCTCTAGATCTGCATCTAAAACAGCGTACGTACGCAATCTCTTGGGCCAGTGAAGCAGCAGGACGTACGGTGTACTTACACACCGCAGTCAAGTGGTTAAGGTTTGCTCCTTACGTGTTATGAAACATTGGTAACGTAAAAGATAACAGGGAATTTGTACAAAGAAAAGTCAAAGATGAAGTTTTTACTTGTGAAAGTTGCATGATTTGATATCAAATTAAAACATGAAATTTAGTACTGTAGAGATGTATATTTCGCTGATTTACTAATAACTAAAATGCTCTTGTTTATGTGGAAACATTACGTGGAAACAGGAATAACCAAAGAGACAGAATTTGTTCTTTAAGCTTAAAAAAACTATGTAAATGCACTACTTCAAAAACCTTGAAAAATGCAATTCCTTTATCTTTTAAAAATGCAGCAAAATGTAATTTTAGCAACATCTAGCGCTTTATCTGACTAACTCACCTTGCAGGCTACTCGGTGTGGGCATAGTTTACCAAAGCCAAGTGGTGGTGAAATTTTTCTCAGCAATGTCACTACATCCAGGTGTTTGATTCTTCCCCTGAAGTTCAATGTCACCACATTAAAAAAATGCTTTCCCATTATTTTTCTACAGATATTTGTGCTTGATTACAGAATAAAAAAAGTCATAACGCCATTGACTGCAGCCACCTCCCTAACCAACTCACAACTTATCACCATACACATAGAAAAAAAATTTTAATACAGCTTAAAAATAAAGGATTTGAATATGAACATTTTTTGGACACTTTACACCTGCTGCTGTTCTAATCTTTACTGCTATTACCAATACTATCATTAAATATCTGCTGCTGTTAATATTTTTGCTTCAGGACACCACTATCTGCTACCTAATATTTACTATCAATACACTTACTGCTACTACGTCAACAGATTCTTCAGTATGACACATACTCTCCTGTTCTAGGAGTAAGAAAAAACCATATGGTGTCAAACCATGTGAGCTCAATGAAAACTTTCTTTAAACATTTTTAATTGATCTAACAATTTTTGTTGCCAACTCACTTGGCCTCTGGGTCATATTCTGACCAGAGTCGTACAAACTCATCCAGGTGATGGGGCCCAAGGATGGACCAGTCTCTGGTGAGGTAGTCAAAGTTGTCCATGATGACAGCCACAAACAGGTTGATAATCTGGTGATACATAAATGATTCAGGTTTGTTATAGGAGCTTCTATACGCAGTTCTGGCTTCCTCATAGTCCCTGCTGAGAAACCATTAGCCACAGTTGAGGTAAATCAGAAAAGGTGAACAGCGACAGGAAAGATAATATCCAATCGGCAAGAGTATGCAAAGTAAGTGGCAATATTGAGCTAAAAACAATATGTAAGCAAATTTTATGATTCCTAAAGTATCTTTTCTTTATTCATATTGTAAATATTTATTTTGTTGCACCTTTTTTATGAAAAGCTAAAGATGTTGTTGAGAAGTTTTAAATATCACATAATATGGTGTGTAAGAAATTGATACAGACATCACATAATGCCATTAGCATTTGCAAAACAGACTGCAATGACACACAGGAATCAATAATATCATATAATCAGTCAGCTGATGTCATATATATATACACACATACAGGGTTTTGTTCAGGTAAATTAATGTTATTTAAATTTTTTTGTGTTGGTATTTTAGGACAAATCAGAATTTAATACACTCATATTTGTGGATCGGCCTAACCGATTTAAAAGAAAAACAACAAAGAACATCTCAAACTTCAGCAACTGGGCAGATATAAGGCTTATGATCACAATGTCAACTCAAATTCCCACCATACTCACCAAGAAAGAGCAGAGAATATAAAAGGTAATAAAGTAGAAGTAGGCAATATCACTGCCACAAGTGCCTGTTGTATCTGCGTCTGGGTCGCACTCCACTTCCTCTTTGTCAGAGCATGCCAGCATAATTTCTTGCCAGTTCTCTCCGGTGGCAGAGCGAAACAGAACCAGCACCGCCCACGGAAATGATTGGAAATTGTTGTAGTCATGGATCTGTGTGTCATCATCTAATTTGATTCTTCCAAAAATCTGTTGATTGTTGGGACATAACGCATGAGGTAAAAAGTGGTAAGATTGCAGGAAGAAAATCAAAAGAAAAATATTATTTACTAGGTCTAATTACAACCCACAATCCCTTGTTAGATGCTTGAAAAAAAATTTATAGCAAAATCATAACTCAACTAATCTGATTATTTACAAGGAAAGCACACACTATTGATGAAAGCACACACTATCTGTTTTGTTTCTTTCACGAAAAAGGAGAATGTAAGCAGGAGGATAAACTGACATTAAAAACCCACACCAGGGAGAGCGCAATTAAGCGCTGCCTACTTTGATACATTGATGAATAGCCATACAGCTGGTATTCAAGGAGTAACTAAATAAAAAAACCCATCAGCCATGGCTGGGTAAAGCTCATGGGATTGTGAGACTTATGTTCTAATTGTATAGATCTGACCTAGTCCCTAACCTAATTCATCTCTCCATCTATCTGATATCAATCCATATCTCTATTGATTCACATCATGTTATATTTTTTATTCTTTTGTTCTTTTACCTGCATTCCAATGACTGCATAGATGAAGAACAGCATGACAATGAGCAGCGCCACATATGGAAGGGCCTGGAAAAAAGAAACAGTATTTAGGGCTGAATATGAGAATGAATGGATGAAAAGTAAAGAACCAAGGACTTATTTCAGTAAAAATTTATGCCAAATATATCATAACAAATAACTGTAAATTTGATTTATTTTAAACAGTCTATGTTTGGTTTTGGTAGGATAGAGTTTGATTTTAACATAATTTCCATCATGTGATAAGGTTCTTTGACCAGCATCCACTTTCCACAAAATCTGAGCTCTGGGAATGTTCTGAAAAAGAAGGCTCAACAATACGTATATACAGGGCTTCAGAGCAAAATTTGATGTATCCATTTCAAAATATGGCAAAATCAAGTACCTTTGTACTTCACATTTTCTTTTCTTCTTAACTACCTGGCAAGTAAAAATTTCATCGTGTTACCAATAACTTTGTCCGTTTAAAAAAAATACAACTTTGAAATCAGGAAAACAATCATTTTACAAAATTGATTTATATAGAAACTTTAAAATTGGTCAAAGATGGCATTTGTCGCATTTTGCCTCCCAAAGCTTCACACTTTGGCGAGCAGTTTGCGTTAGGTGATAGGCCTTTCCCAGATTTCCAATCTATGTAGGTTAAAGACATTGTAGTCCCTATTTAGACAGTTTTACAATTATTAATTTAGGAGCAAACATAAATGGCTTAAACAAAAAACAATTTTATTGAAAAGGTTAGTAATTATATTTATCATTAACATAGAAAAGGTGAGTTCAGAGAGATGTGCTTTTCTAATCCTCAAAAATGGCTACCATGTTGGTTTAATTCTTTTTTTTTTTTCGTTTTAATCTCTACCACTTTGTTTCACCAACCTAGGAAGATTTGATATCTGCACCCACTTGGAAATATTTGATATCTCTCACTCTTTTCCTGTCTGTACCAAACTTAAACAATATCATCACCCTGTGCACCTACCCGGAAAGATTGGATTACTTTCTGCACATATCTTGAATGATCTGATACCTCACCTAAAGAGATTTGATATCTCGCTGCATACACCTGGAAAGATTTCATTTTTTCTGCACCCACCTGGCAAGACTTGATCTCTTTCTGCACCTACCTAGACAGATTCCATCCGTTTCTTTGTACTCTCTCTGTCTTCACTTAAAAGACTTGGGTCTCTTTCTGAATCAACCTAGAGAGATTCAACCTCCCCCGTCCCCCTCTCTCTCTTTGCACCCACCTGGAAAGACTTAATAAACGTCCATAACAGTGTCCGGATTCCCTCTCCTCTGCTCAGCAACTTGACCAACCGCATCACTCGGAACAGCCGGAAGAAGTTGATGCTTATAAAAGACTTGCCAGGCTATTTAAGGGATGGGGTGGAGGGTCGGGTGAAGAACATGGTGGGGGAGGTGACGGGAGAGAAAATACAAGGCTTAGAACTGGACCGAATCTTGTATTAAATTAAATAATGCAGATGGATAGAACAAGCAAGTGCTTTTTCCGCCGTTCAAGATTTAAAACAAAACAAAAAACACACCGAAGTCTAATACGCAGTAAGGGGTAGGAATAGTTTTGGGGGATTGTGTATTCCATGTATTTGCAATGGTTAAAATGGTTTGTACACTACCTTTATTCCTTTACCCACCCATCCCCTCTCTCTGAGTTCTTGAACCTGTCCTCTTGTAGCCACACACACGCAAACCATACATAAAGGTAAAACAGCCAATGGAAAATCGTTACTTTTCTACTTCCATCCTTTTCATTTTAGTGTGTGGAATGGGTATACTATAACATTTTTATTGACATGCAATGTCAAATTTAAGTGCATAAAAGGGTTGTGCCAACGGTATTAACGGTAATATAATAATACAGAGTAGATAATACGTATATATATATCTAGTGGTTTTATGCTCTAAATTATTCAATCCAAGTTATGAGGAGAGGGAAAATTTGGGGTGATATTTTATACAATATTTACAAAATCACCGTGTTAATGAACTTGAGACATGAGTGAGCATAGCGATTTTTAGCATGCCATCGCCATGCTTTTATTTGCTGGCTACAAAAATTTACTGTGCTCATTATATGAATTAACATAATTCAAAGACTTACCGATACCGTAATCAATATGTTGTTGTTTGCTAACAATACAGGATCGAATCTTCGAATTTTTTAAAAAAGGCAAACTTATCTTAAACTGACACAAAAAAATGAAGTTGCACATCGATGTTTGTTTTGACTTCCTTGAGCACCAAACAGATTAAATCTACAATAATATAAAAAGCCTTTGTAACTCGAAACAGATGAACTTTTGTTCTGAGCCCATTCTTCAATGTGGGTTAACGTTAATATTATAAACATATACATTCAAACTTTTGCGCCACCATCTTCTTCTCTTACACTCAGTTTTCCCCATCTGCAATCATGTCTACATGTCATTCCCTCTCTCCCAGTCCAATTACCCCTAAATATATTTGAATTTTTTGTTCAACTTTTTCATCTCCTTCTTCGAGAAAAAATTTCAATATTCCTTTTCTTTTCTTTCCGTATAACTACAAAAGCAACAACAACAACAACAAAAACAAAAATTTCACACATAGAGGACTCATGAAAATACTCGCAAAGGTAAAAAAAACAAACAGATGCTTTACATCAAACTATTTTCTTCTTACTTCCTACTGAACAAGTTTGAAATTCATCGAGATTTATCTTTATATACATACATCTTAAAGAAAAACTAATTTTTTATTTAATAAAGAATGAAATTTGTCAGATTTATAATACTACTGTCAACCGAATCTAAATTTAAAGCATTGATGAGCAATTAACGGGTAGTCTTTTTGCAGCTTTATTTCAGTTTATCTTATTTCAGACTCTTTCTTTATTTGATTTTTTTAAAGCGTATTTTACCCAAAAGAAAATTCACTGACAGCCACAACAAAACGAGTCTTTATTTTCAGTTTAAAAAAAATTCTAGACATCTAAATAATAAGTTATTTACTAAGCAGTATGCAAACTACTTTGCTCCAAAGCTAAGCAAGCAAGGCATTAATTGCATGTCGTTACTCTCTAATAAATGTCAAAGAAAAATTTCGTTTGTTTTTTTTTTACAAAAAAAAAAGATGAGAGGCAATATTTTTAGAGCTATAACATTGGATTTGAAAATTAGTTCAAACAATACTAAAGATCATAAATGTGACCTAACTACAACAAGAAGGAAAGCATGCAGGCCGATTGTGCATTTATAAAATAGGCCTATTCAATATCACAGATACATTATAGCAGAGTCAAATATCACTTAAACAAAGACAATAAATTCGACAAAGGATCAGGATGCCTTAAAATCCATTGCATCTTAAAAAACTTAGAGCCTCGTAAAAGTTACGGTGAAGATAAAAAATAAAACCAGCAGTTCTTGGTACTGTGATCTTAAAAGTTTTCAAATTAAACTTGAATTGATTCAAGCGGCATTCCGACATGTTAAATCCAGTAATCATTATTTGACCTTAGTTTAATTGTAATTTTTAGATGTTTTGAGCGAATGAAAATGAGGGAGATAAAAGTTATGACAGAAAACTAACTAGATAAAACTAACTACAATTAGAGGCAGCAGGCAGACGGACTGAAAGATAAATGGGTTGTAGAAAGATCGACACATTTAAAATATATAGAGAGAAATAGTTCGGTAGTTTGATATATAATAGATAAGTTGATAGATAGATAAATAGATACATAGGTAGATTGATAGATGGATGGATTTATCAGAACATAGATATGAAGAAAGACAGATAGATGGACAGATAGATAGAACCAACACATAGTAGAAACAATTATTTTGTTTGGGTGGTAGATAAACAATATTTCATTTTTAAGACTAAAAAAAGTTTTCTAAGAACTCAAATGATCTTGAAAAAGGACGTTTACCTACGAAGATAAATTTTGCAAGTGATCAGCTTCGTGAACGTAGGCCTACGGTTAGTAAAAAAAGCAGCAAAGAAAATGTAGCGTCTATTTACATGCGCACTGCTTAACTTGCACTGCTTAACTTTGTATACATTCAAGTTTGAATAAACCACACAGCCTTAACTTTAACTAGGATACATATAGCCTTAAATTTAATAGTTAAATTTTAAACGCAATTTTCACCCCTTTCTGAAATTTCACAAGTCCTAGCCCTGCCGACTTCCAACGGCTATAACTTCACACAAAAGAAAGATAAAGCTCTTCTGTTTGTTGTATTTCCAAGTTGAGAGGATGAGCTTTTTTGCAATACTAGTGTCTGACTGGTACCTTCCAATTTCGACTTAAGACCTATTTTGACTAGGTGCAAGACATTAAAGAGTGAAGAAAACTTGTCCACAAACAAGTGTTCAAGTTGACTCGACTAGGCAGCCATGGCTTAGATCTCAGTAAGATCTTAGGTGTGCCACCATAGGTCTGACCAACTGATGGATTTTTCAACTTAAAGGTGCATTAGTGCGAGCTCGGTGAGGCTTTTTTGTGGATCTTCGTGAAAAAGTCATTTTTAAAGCTGTTGTCTAACATGAAGAAAGTTGTATCCGAGTTATATACGTGGGAGAACAGAAAGAGAAAAAGATAAGCATGCACTTTATATATCTATATAATTATTACATACATTTATTTGTGTATTGGAATCGATATTGCGAACGAATAAGTAGAGAAAAAACTTGCAAACAAAGAAATGAATTTCAGAATAAATGATCAATGTGCTTCATGAACTCATAGAGATGTTCAATAATGGCGATAAAAGTATAACATCTTTAATTGTGGTCTTTAGTTTAGTGATAGTTATTTCGATGATAAAAGTGCGCGAGTAGGCGGAAGTGGTACTTAAATCTTACGTCTTTTTTGCGCTAACAACATCACTTAAGGCATCACATACGAACCATACTCAACATTAATAAAACCTCTACTGACACTTTAACCCCTTATCACTGGATCGGGGACAAAGGCAAGCCCTGGGTGGGAGGTGGTCTTGACGCCACTGCAACGACAACCTGAAGGCCACCACGCAAGATGTGGCTAGTACAATAGTTAGTGTCGGACTAGGTTCGTGCTGTTGGACTTCACTAGGAGTAGGGCAAGCAATGGTGTAAGTTCTGCACACTAGAGTGGGTTAGTACACAAGCATCAGAAACAATGGGGGATCAAGCATCATAGACAAAAAATAACATTAATATAATAAACAATAAGGCAAGGTTGAAGCGGGGTGGTGTAGTAGGCCAATATAAAATAACGATGATATAATGATGCATGCTGGTTCCAATAAGAGAGACATGCAATGTACTTAGAACATACAGCACATCAAAAGAATTTAAGATCTTAAAAAAAAAGGAACTTGGAGAAGCAAGAGGCGATTTGTATCACTTGAAAAACAAGCAGGGAAAGATCAATCAGTTATCTATAATTGAGAGACGCGAAAGAGATTGAGAGAGAGACAGAGAGAGAAAGAGAGAAAGAGGGGAGAAAGAGAGAGAGAGAGAGAGGGAGAGAGAGAGAGAGAGAGAGAGAGAGAGAGAGAGAGAGAGAGAAAGACAAATTACCGACAAAAAGAAACGTTGGTAAAGGCACATTTAGATAGGTAGGAAGAGAGAGGCATACAGTTGGATACCATAAGAAATAAATAATAAAGGAAGCACAAAATATTACGTGAGAAAACGATTTGAGGTGAGCTAGAAGACGGGTGAAGACGCAGACGGGACGCAGACGGGACGCAGACGGGACACAGACGGAAGATGAAAACTTGTAAAATAAAATATGGACAGGTGAGACTAAAATTAAAAGGTGTTGGTGCGAGTGAAACGGGATATCCTATATATGTAAAACGGGATGCACATGCACACAAAACACTTTTAATTTTCATGTAGACAAAGCCGAGATCATTGTATGTACACTTAAGATGAGTACAAGGGTAGTAGATTTATAAAGTGCAGGAGAGAGAAAAAAAAACGAGAGAGAGAGAGAGAGAGAAAGAAAGAGAGAGAGAGTAAGACAGAGAGAGAGTAAGACAGACAGAGAGTGAGAGAGGGAGGAAGGAATAATTAGGCTTAGTAAGAGGTTTGATCGAGAACGATAAAATAATTCGCATGGTAAGGAAAGGATCACGTTAAACATTACTTATGAAATTTGAGCTAGCTAGGTCACTGCTCCGAAAAGAATAAAGTGTAAGACTGCAATAAAAGACGGATGTGCCACCTGGTTTTAGGTACCCCTCAGTGGTTTTAGATCTAATTATGCGAAACGGTGCAAATAATAATGTTTACCAAAAAGTGCCACAGGGAGATGAACAAAATCATGAGAGAAAGTTCGCAAATCAAAAAGTAGCTGCACTTTTAAAGCTCCACGGCCATCATTCGATAAAAGCGCATGTTGCAATGATGCAGCGCGCTCTGTAGGGCAACCATAGCAATCATAACAACTTTACAAAGCGAAGACGCGGTGCAGGCAAACTTTTAAACAAACAGAAAGAGCGTCGATAAAAGGAAAGAGCTAGGCCTCAATGTGCAAAGCACTTTACACTAAGCTTGAAAACAAGAGTAAAGTGGGATAAGGAAATGGAGTGGATCCACGGAGGATTTTTATAGAAAACGAATGGAACCGCAGGAAAAAAATGTAGAGAGAAAGATAGAGTTGTGTACTAAGTGTTTTACTTACAGTGTCGTCGTCAGGCTGGGAGCAGCACAGAGAGGGTTAGTCAATACAAACAGTTCTTATTGCAAGGGTTTAGTATTTATTGACACGGGTTTAAGTATGGCACAAACATACAGCATGATTGGTCCAAAGCAAAGTATTAAAAAAAAACGAAAGAAAAATGACAAAAACTAAAACGAATCTTTATCATAAAAAAGACGAGTTGCGACTCTCACTAAACAAAACAAAATGTATTAAAATGCGCTTCAAGATAATGTAGTTCATATTATTTCTGACCAAACTAAGAACTACACAAACAATCGCCAAACTGAGAACTAGGTTATAGATATAACCGTACAAACCAGCTAACGACTACAAAACCCTAGAACAAATCAATCAATGTCATTCTGGGCTGACAGTAACCTTCTCTTGGTGGATCAAAGCTAAGGGCATGCCTCTACAAGAGCTATCTTAAAAAGCCTAAGATTTTAAGAGGCATATTTTGAACCCCAGAATAAAACAAAACAATCAA
This sequence comes from Elysia marginata, assembly GCA_019649035.1. NCBI lineage: Eukaryota > Metazoa > Mollusca > Gastropoda > Plakobranchidae > Elysia > Elysia marginata. The sequence continues at coordinate 702,612 of BMAT01003775.1, read as the reverse complement.
GACTTTCCTTTCGTTATCAATCATAGAACTAGAAAACAAAACAGGAACAGGAAACATCGAAACAGGGAGGACAACTAGTACACCAGAGTGACAGTGAATGGGACACAACAATCGCATCATCATCATTATTTTTCACCCATGACAATATGGTCTTTCATTAAGATAATTTTAACTTTTGCGACACTTATAACCGCGGTGCGGTGCAGCATAGATCAGTCAGTGTTTTGCGCGTCGGACCCATCGAGCGCTTACAGGTTCGATCCCAACCACGTCTCGTGATGTAATTGCCTTTGGAAAGCATTTTATCGACACTTTTTTCACTAACTTAATAAAGGCAGTGCTTGAAATAATTGGTAGAGTGCTCGTAAATTAGTGCTTAACAGGGAACTGCACTGTAATGCTCTGATATATGTTTTGAACTCTCTATAATGTGTATAGGCCTGCTGGGGTAAAGATGTAAAGTCCAATGTCGATAAGGCTGTCGTAATCGGTGTAACGCTTTATCCATCTCCTTTCTCTTTTTCACAATCTTCTTTTAATTGAAAAGAAAAAAAAATAGTAGAGATTGGATCAAACAATATATTGCAAATAACTGTTTTCACATTTTCTATATTAACTACAAGCATCTGTTATTACAGGGGATCCACAAATCTCTGAGAGTAGCCACTAGGATGTGAATAAGGAGGTTTAAGATTATGTAATGAATATCTTAATGCGACAAAAGCGCGATTCCTTATTCAAGATTAACCACCACATTAATGTCGACTTGGCGATTCCACGAAACGGTGGTGAGTAAGGAAAGCAATAGTTTGAAACAGGGACCCTTTAATCTAATGCCGCACTAAAATTACTTAAAAAATATCTTTTAAAGTTAACCCGGGCTCTAGATAACAGCTATAAGATTCGTGGGCCTCAACTATCTCTTTTTTCAAAGGTTACAAAAACCAAAGCAACAAAAACAACATTTACCCAGAAGCACGATATGACACTGACCTAACCTACCGGCTAATGTAAGCCTACTTTTTGGAATAGGATAACAGTTTGAAATCACTAAAATCTTGAAACAACGAATCAAAGGTTACAAGATTTAAAAAAGACTTTTTACATTGAAAAAACAAGAAGGGCTCCCAACATGAAACAAAAAGATCTTATAGACTATTTTTTACTAGAGCCAACACAATCAAGCACTAATGAATCTTCACAACATTCGCTTACGCACCCATCCAGCTAAAAGTACTAGAATTTAACACTAGCTAACTTAAATGTATCATGATAAAAAGGAAATGGTCATTGCGGTAGTCTCGTATGGAGCAGTAAATGACTCCCTCAATTAATTGCCAAACAAGCATTATCATTGGGCATACGGAACGTCAACACGACTGAAAGTCACAAAACTGTGACAGTTTTAAGAAGACAACACCAAAACCTCACAATAAATATGCAGCTCTCTCTTTAAGAGAAGACAAAATATCCTTAAAAAATGGCCAAACTCCATCGCTTACTACATTTCAAGATCAAGAAGCTAGTCATATCATGAGATCCGTGCTGCTATAGTCACGTGGCCTAACTACTTGAAACATGATTGGCCATTCTTTTCACTGCTTTTATCAAAAAAAAAGAGAGCGCTTAAAGTTCAAACCAGACGGCGGCCATGAGATAGAGTACAGTGGTACAGAAGAATATTTGTTATGGTCTAGGCAAAGATTGCTATTAATATAACTCTGTGGGTCTAGAGGACTTTGAAAGCGGGTCAGGGCGAAGCTTTAGGAAGATTCTAATTTAAACATGACAAGGAAAAAGATATAGCATGCAATTTCATGGAAAATAACCAGAACCAACGACCTACTTGGTTACACAGGAGGGAGAGGATAATTAAATAGAGAGAGCAAACAGAGAGAAAAATAAATGGCAGAGAAAGATAAAAGAGAAGAAAAAGAAGAAGAAGAGGAGGAGGAGGAGAAGGAGGAGGAGGAAGAGTAAGAGGAGTGATGAGGATGAAGAAAAAGAAGAATGAAAAAGGAAAAAAAGGCAGGGAGTGAAACAGATAGATGGATGGATATATAGATAGATAAAGAGATAGAGAGAAACAGAGACACACACAGAGAGAGAGAGAGAGAGAGAGAGAGAGAGAGAGAGACAGACAGAGAGACAGACAGACAGACAGACAGAAAAAGAGCGAGAGGGAGAGAGAGTGCGTGTACCAACCTCCATTCTCTAGGTAAGCAGAAGTTAGATTTGGAATGGGAAATTTAGAAAAAAAAAAGCACAAATTGTTTGAGATATAAATATCATGAAAAACGATGTATATCAGTTAACATAACACCAAATTGAAATAACCAAAACAGGTTGAAAATTAAAAGGCAAGCAAGTCAAGATTTTCACACAAACTAAAAATGAACTGCCAAGGCAAATAAAATCATATTTGTAAAAAGGCAGTTACATAAAATTAGAAAATCGTACGTAGTTGTTATGAAAAATTGTCATGGCAAAAATCAAATAAAAAGCATTGTTAGCGAAAAAATAATTGGCAATCTTACTAATACACAAACACATCCATAATCTGGTGAGAAAAGGATATTATTAGAAACAATGACTACGCATTTCATTGCAAACATGTGAGACGTTATGCAAGACGCAACAAACGAGCAGTATAAATAAATCTAATATGCTGTAACGCTTAGTGCTTAGATAATTTAATACGCATTCCTAGTTACACACATCATTGTGTTACATTTAATACATAACCATACAAAGAATGGGACAAAGTTTTAGGTTGGATTAAGTGCATCAGAAAAGAAAGAGAACTATGTTATTATATAAAATTATTCATAACATTTCGCTTTTCTTGTTCTTGGCCTCGTATATATTATCTTCCTTGATTTCACTTAGACTTTTAACTTCGTTTCTTTCTTAGCTATTGCGCCTCAACTCCCTTCTGTCTTAACATGCATAATTGTGCTCCTGCTTTTTATTAATATCTTATTTATATATCCCTTTTCCAACTAACCTTCTCCTTCTCCTCTTTTTTCTTCTAGTTCTTCTTCTTCTTCTTCTTCTTCTTCTTCTTCTTCTTCTTCTTCTTCTTCTTCTTCTTCTTCTTCTTCTTCTTTTTCTTCTTCTCCTCCTCCTACTTCTCTTTTTTAAATCAATTTCCTCCATACTCCTCATCTCTGTTATTTTAATTTGCAGTCAAGAGTAACCTCAAACTCTAGTAATGTTAAAATACCTTACCAAAATTACTGAGTAAGAATTGGGTAACGCTTGTACCTATTTAATATTAATTTTTTCGATATAAATGCAACATACGTATCGTACATCCAGAGCAAACCTATCACTATATATTATACTGTGGTGACAGACAAAATGTTAAAACTGAACATAAACAAGGCATTAGTATTGACCATACAATTCACAGTTGAAGGCAAAGTCGATGATTACAATAGATATAATGTGAATGTCGATTTGTGTGCTGGTATATTAAAATAACACTTGCTGCACGAAAAAAAGGACTTCGAAAAATCGCGTGATGTTAGTAAGATTTGCACAGCATGTTAAACCACACTCACGCAAGCTCTCACGAAATATAAGCTCAAGATGTTAAAAAGTTACAAAATTTTTAAAGAACCGTTCAATATTTTAAAATTGTAGCTCTACATGGGGCCTGATTGTTTATGTTAAGTAAAGATGAAAGTACAAAAGGTATTTACAGAAAAAGAGAGGCAAAGCTGGAAATAAATCATAAAGATGGGGAGAGAGGGAAAGAAAGACAGAAAAAAGATAGGCGTAATGACAATGAAACATTGAAACAAACTCACGCAAAGACAGTGACAGAGAGAGACAGATAGATAGATTGAGAGATAGTTAGGCAGAAAGCTAGATAGATAAATCGATAGTTTAAGAAAGAGAGAGAGAGGGAGAGCGAGAGAGAGAGAGAGAGAGAGAAAGAGAGAGAGAGAGAGAGAGAGAGAGAGAGAGAGAGCGCAAACCTTCTTGATAATGAAAGCAGTTCAAAGAGTAATTAGGCCTACCGGTAGTGGAAGTCCGAAACAGATTCTAATTTATATACAAATACCTTACATTCCAAGTTTAACCCTACTGAATATTTTACAAATCAGCTTCCGTTGTCTCAATAGTGCACTGTTATCTCACAACTGAAGGACGAAGTCTTTTCTCAAAGCCAAAGACGCCATTTAATTAAACAGAAGCAACCCTTTTGAATATTTTGCACCTTTGAATAATATTATCTGAACCGAAACGAAGCCCTCTACTCAGGTCTTCAAATCCAACCCCTTTCTTCTTAAGGTTTCTCACAGTAGCCGAATATTTATCCATACTCTAAAAAACTCAAACCCTTAATGAGATTTTAAGTGTTTTGAAATGGCAGAACTTTCCCCCATTTACAGCTTTGAGACCGAGAACACTACAGAATGTACCCATGTTACTGCCTGTCTGCTAAAAGGCAAAACACTTTGTGATATCTCTGCGATGCATATAAACCCGTCTTTGGTCTACATTTCTTTTACATTACAATTAAATTTTAACTGCACAGTTACCCTAATGAAGATCTGGCACATTCTCACATTTTACAAAGGCAAGGATAAGGAATAACCTTTATTCCCGAAAAACCTACAAAGCAACAATTCCCATCCCAAAGTCTGCAAGAAGCAGCAACACCGTTCCCAACAACCTGGAAAAAAAACCACAGGCAGCCAAAACCAAATTCTACATTCAAAATAATATTTTTACCAACTACCACTCAGATTTTGAGAATTGAACGCCTCCTCATGCAATTTTCTTAAGGAGAGACCCCTCACCATATTCTTTCAAGGTTTTTCAAATAGAAAACACCATGGAAAATGTTAGTATTAATAAAATGCTGGTTAAAATGTTAGTCTGAATGGTGCTCACAAGAAACCCAGGGCTTCCACAGTGTCCCTTATTCTTCAGCAGCTTCAAGCCAGGGATAAAAAAGAGTACTTGTGGCCCATAATGACAGTTGTGACATTGCCATTGTTCTTGGAAAGTCTACAATTGCCACAGAATACCTCGGCACTACGATTATTTTATATGGTGATTTTTACATGGTGACGCCAACTTTGGTGAGTTAAATAATTATGAGCCTTATGCTTACAATAAAAGCTTAGCATTTATGCGATATTAAAACCTATTTAGAGTTTCTAAGGATTGCATTGCGAAAAGCTGCAACATCCTATTAATGTTCACAGTGTAATTATACAAAGATGCCTTGACAGGATGAAAAATTTGACCGACTCTAAATTAAGATTCCTGCTTAGTGCCATTGAAAAAACTTAAGGGAAAGAAAAGAAAAACAAATTGCAATTATCTATCAGTTACATTGTTATGCTATGTAAACACAACAAAAACAGAAGACAAAATATGAAGGTAAAGACATTTAAAATATATAAAACTTGATTATAGGATACTGGTCACAGACAAGTGTGTACAGATTATAATTATGATTATGATGCAGGACATAGCTGCAGTGAGATGGAAGTAGAAGATCAGCATTTATGTAGTTAGTTAATGAAAGCGAACTCAAGTAATTCTTAAACGCCTCATGTTTAGTTTTTGTATCTCATGCGTTTGCCCATTAGACAAGAGTGCCTTTAAACAGCGCTTAAATTGGAAAACAAGAACCAACCAACTCACATCCATCTATACTACGGCTTCGCTCTATCTACATGTATTTCGCTGAAAACATTTTGGGATTTGAAAGAGTCGGTTAGTGTGAGAATCTCTCATCCAAAAAAAAATGCTTGAAAAAGATTTACTAAGAGTCTCTCTACATGAAACACACGTTGCTTTTTATTGCACAGTCTGAAAATTCTACAATCGTGATATCGTTTTCGCCACAATGAGCCTCTAAAAGTATCAGTAAACTTATTAGCAAGTAAGACAGGATTAGAGTATGAACTAAAAAGAAAGAATGCTCAGCCTCTAATTTCTATAAATTTACAATGCAATTTTCAGTCAGATCGGGCAACAGAGTGAAGTGAGAGGAACGAAAAGTGGTGGCATACACAAAGAAGAAGAAGAAGAAAAGAATTAAAATACATGGCTATTATTAGACGAAAGTAAAAGGATGCAAAATGGACAGCATTGAGAGAATGAAGGAGGGAGTTGAGAGCTGGTGTCTGTACCTGGTGGTATACTTGTTTCTGCAAGAGGGAAGAAGGGTTTAGGTTATGGTTGATGTTATGGTTCAAGGGTTCATGTAATAATTATAAACTGCTCACTTAGTATAGTATGGTTGCTGTTATACTTCAAGGCTTTTCACATAAACAAATGGTTCAGGTCTCAGACTAAATCTGACTCTACAGTTTTTTAATAAGCTTACACAGGCACACTATAGGAATCTACGCATAGCGAATTGCCTTCCATGGAGTTAAGTTTTAATAAGGATGAAACTCACATTAAAGAAGCAGGTTTAGAGAGATTTTTAAATTTGGTCCGAGCAGCTTATAACTATTGCTCTTTTTCTAGGGTTAAAACTTTTGAAAAAAAAAATTTAGAACGTTTGCTGCTCAAAACCTACAACGAAGATTGCCTGATCAACAAGAATGCTTATTTTAAAGAACCTTGTTTAATTTTGCTGAGAACCACAATAGATAAAAATGTTAACGAACATTGAATACTAAATCAATCACAGTGTCTGCTGGGTTGAGAGCATGGAGAATGGAAGAAACTATTTAGTGTGAATAAGTCTTGCTCATACACAGAACTTGAAAGAAATGTCACAAATTATAAATCTTACTAAATTAACTTTAAAGACATTTTTTCCCCCCAAAAATTGCAAACCATTACATTTTATAACAATAATGTGCTTGTTGTCATGCTACAAAATATTGTTGTACATATCTTTTATTCTTGACACTTAACACAAATTAGCCAGCCAATTATAATTTTAAGAGCAACTATGAGTAATTAGAGCACATGCCTTGATGTATTATGTAATTAAATAGCAGGCCAACCATTTTTTTGAAAACATTAATACATCAGCAATAAAGGACTTAAAGCTAGGCCTGATATTTTTCGGAAGTAAACATAACATGGCTGTCATATTGAATAAATGGACCCATTGACACAATTTCTATTCTTATTTATTTACTAAGATGGCTTTTTCTCTACTTCTGGATAATCTGAGTTTAGATACGGGGATAAAAAAAACCTAAAGAAAAATTATCAAATAATAAAAAGATAGTGTCCAAAGTTGATCCATTTAAAGGTGGCAGTTAACAACCAGCTTACAGTTACAGAGCTGTAGCATTTCATTCTCTTTAGCCTCATCTGCTAAACTTATTTTTAAATAGAGCACAATATAAACTTTATCGCTACAATTTTCATAACATCAAGTTTCTTTAATTAAAGGAATACAAAGCGGTGTTAGAGCAAAGACTGCGTTAAAATAAATAGAGAGGTAAATATTCTGATAAATAAAATTTGATTAGTTTGTATAAATGATACTAAGCAGCCATTGAGAAACAGAAGAAAAGACAGATTCAGCACTGTATTTAAAAGGAAAAAAAACCCCACCCTTTGTTGAATAAAAGCTGTTGTGCTAAAAAAGGCACCTTTGAAAACTTACGTTGTAATTCTATTTAAGTATCATAAAGAGAGACAAAAAGCTGTCTTGCTCCATGGCATCATTAAAAAAGTTGAAAAGAAGCAAGTTATAAAAAAACCCTATTACAGTTACATCCCCTAAAGATAAACCCCTCTGTACCCAATTCAAAAGTTTCTTTTCATTCAAATTTTATACTAAGCAGTAACATTATAAAGAATAAAGCAACGGGTCAAGCAATCCAGTTGATCTTAACCAAGAGTTTATCTTAAGTTGACTTCATTATAGTTCATAGCTTTGACCGATGAAACAATAAAGTTCTGTACACCAAGGCAGACTTTGGTTTGTTACTTGTGAGAATACATAAATAGAATTAGACAAAGCAGCCCCTGAATTATTTTGGTTAGTACAACAATAAAAAAATGCAGTGCCTGTAGCACTGTTCCCTTCTCCCGGAGAGGACAGTTGTTTTCCAGTTGAGAGGATACTTAATAGTGATAGCATGATATGTGACTAAGTTTTTTATACAAAATGTTGCAAACCTAGGCATTGTAACGAAATGATAAGACAAATGCAATAACGGTGAAATATGCCTTAAACATGAACATATATGGCAAAGACTTCACAGTAAAGATGGCAGCTAAACTTGGGCCTAATGATAAAGTTGCGGTTTGTCCAACTCTCGTATCTTAATAATATTTTCATGTTCATGGAATTTGGATCAAGCATATTTTGATTTTGCTGAGTTGACTACTGCTCCTTATGTTGACAAATTTGGTAATTTTCATGGTGCCTTGATTTGCATTCAGTTGTCAAACAACAAAAAAACTTAAAAAGTCATACCAAAACTCCCAAGTAGAAAAAGCAAACATTGTTTCAACAATTCAATAGAGCTGCAAATTTCTAATCTTTAAACATAAATATTATTGAGCAGGAAAAAGCTGAGGAACAATGCCTGGGCCGACATTATAGGTTATCTGTGAATTAATTAGCGCTGCAGCACTGAAAAAAAAAGCGTTTATATTCAATTGAAAATCAAATTACAAAAAGCTGTTAATACAAACAAATGACAAATTAGCAAATACTAGAGGTTGGACAAAAGTTTTGGTATGACATTAGTGACAGATCAATCATAAAAAGCAAGTATAAATAAAGTCAAAGCTGTTATAACATTTTATTACTTGCAGTCAAAATATTTTGTTAAGACGATAGCATATATATACAAAGGGAAATAGAGATGCTTGAAGAAAAAAAAAGACTGGGTTTTCATACACCAAAAAAACTTACATTCACTTCTGCATATATGATGTCTATAAAACTGCCCAGAACAATAGCAAAGTCAAAAACGTTCCATGGATCTCCAAAGTAGTTCTAAAGATGAATAAAAAGAAAAACAACACCCTTTTTATTTGGGAGATTGATGAAAAAAAAATTAAAAGTTTAAGCAATTATGATAACTATGAGACTAATCTCCTTAGTTAAAGTCATAATATTGTCAAATGTTTTGTAATACTCAATGTTTCTGATTTATTAGTTAAAGTAAAGAGTTAAGAGCGTCTCTAATGTAGGGCTTAATCTACTCAAATGCTCTAAGGGCTTCACATGGTTTCTTGAATGGTCCATTAAAAAACAAATTACCCTCTGAAGTCACAGAGGAGAAGCAAGTGAGTGCATCACTCTAATATACTGACAAGGTCTTTCACTGTCTACAGTCATTGTACTCTTTAATGCATAAGTGAGACAAAGAAATATGTGTAAATAGTCTTTCTCCAGGACTTAGCGTTGACCTGCCAAAAGCAGGACTCAAATCCTCAAACCCTAAGCCATCTCGGTCCCAAAGCTGAGCATCTACCATTAAACCAAGACGCTACACAGTAAATGTCAAAACAGTGCATTTTAATAGGTAATGGAGGAATGTAATCGCTTTTTAGACACTGATTAGGCTGCTCTTTGGCTTGTCACCCTGCATAGCAAAGAGGTATAAATAAACACAATAACAGTGTCTCACTGCTTCTATGTAAGGGATGTTTCATTTGTTACATAGGACTCAGGCATTAAATAAGTACCTGCTTTAGATAAAGAAAGACCTTGCCATTATGTTAGAGTGACAAGCTATTTATATGCCTCTCCTCTTTGTGTCCATAAGGTATAATGCAATGGCCATCAGGGATGCCAACTAAAGTGCTTAAGGCAATCTATTAAAATGGGCACCTTAGTCAAAAATGCTGTGCACTTTTTGTTTAAAATAATAACAACTTCAAGGAAGATTTTTAAGGTGGAAATCTCATTAAATAATCAGAATCTTTTATATTCTGGAAAGATATTCATGTACATTGTAAAGATGATTTGTTTCTCTTGTATATGGAACCCTCTTTGATGATATGACTTAATAATTTTACCGTATAAAGTTTCATCAGATTAACTTGACTTGTTTGCTACAAGCTTTGCCTTTCTCTATCTCAACGTTATAAGCACATTACCTTGAATCTGAAAGCTGCAAGCTTGAGGACAAACTCCACTGTAAAGACGCCAGTGAATATGATGTTGAGGTAGTCCAATGCGTCTGAGTAAGCTGGACTTTGCCCATCATACTGGAAATATAATGGATGAAATGTATCAATAATTGAATGAAAATCTATATGTATTTTATCCCTTATATGATGGAGGCTCTTAGTTTTTCGTTTCTCATAGCTAAGATACTTTCGGTTTTAGAAAATTTAAAAAAACTTGATGTCTTGTCAGTAAGATGTTTATAACTTGATAAAGTAGCATTCATCTACTCCGTAGAGGCTCTATAAAACCATGTATGTGGCACATTAAATGGGTCATGACTAATCCCAAAACCTGATGGTTATAGGACTACAATGAGGTCATCATCTTGTCTTGTGATAAAACAATGGACATATTGCATATTTAATTAGACATGAACAGCTTATAAGACGAATTCTAAAAATTACAAAGATAAGGATCAAAAGGCAGTTAGCAATGCGTAGAATAGTTTGCCTTATCTACATGTGAAAATCTTTGCTTCAAAGAAATGAATCAGCGCAATTATGTCACAAGTAGAGAGTCCAAGCTAGTTTTCATACCTATTAGGAACTTACTTTCATAGCCAGAGCAACTGTGTTGATCATGATGAGGACAAAGATGCCATACTCAAATGCCTGGGAGGTAACGAACCACCACACTTTGTATTGCCACCTAGCCTTGGGGATGTAGCGCCTGGTTGGCTTTACACGCAAGGCAAATTCAATACACTTACGCTGAAAGTTGGAGAAATGAGAGAAACAAAAAGTTCAACAGGGGATTGTAAAAGATACACCCAGGCCTTATTTTCTCATGTTTGGAGAAATTCAAATATCACTAAGACTTTTTTTCTATCTCAAACTTGAATCAGCCCCAGTCTGATTGCATGTATATAAACAAACATCTAGTCTGAGGTAACAATTCTTAAGTCTATAATGACTTAGTCTTTATACTTAAAAAGCTTTGCAGAGCTTGCATTACAACAAATATTCCTGTTTTAAAAATATTTTTTCATCGTCTCCAAAAAGGAACCTTAATTTATTGTTACTCTAAGGTAAGAAAAGTAAAATGTACTTCAAATGGTTCTAATCTAATTGTCCAACTTCCAGGAGAATAATTTTGACTCACTTGGTTTTTGTCTAACTCGCAATTTTTGTACTCTTGCTCTCCCTCATTCTGGAAGGTGACAATCACAAAACCCACAAAGATGTTCATCATGAAAAAGGCAATGACAATAATGAAGATGAAGTAGAAGATGGCAATTGCAGGCTGGTAGTTCTGTATGGGACCCATTCCCTCTGTGTGTGAGTCAATAGATTTGTACAATAGCCTGGGAGATAAGAAAAGAAAATTGTTACTTTAAATATGTGATTGCAACTAAAAATAACAATTTTATATTGAAAAAAAATAAAAACCAATAATTTTTAAGAGGTTCTTATGAAATCCAAAAACAAAGCATGATCTCTCAATATTAAGGCTCATATTTACAAAAAGAGATACAATTTAGCATTGAATGGTTGAAACAATTGCTGCTGCCACTACTACTGCTGCCACTACTACTGCTGCTACTACTACTACTACT
>BMAT01003775.1:645683-658187 GCA_019649035.1 Elysia marginata | reverse complement strand
GGGCGACGGTCGGGGTTAAGGAGAAACGTACAGGAAACGGGAAGGTTCGAAAGACAATAAAAGCACGTGAGAGAAACTGGGAGAGACGGAGAGAGAAAAGTAAGATGAACTTGGAAACTACAGACACAAGCAAAAAGGCCCATTCGTGATGGGCGCTGAAAGCGGAAATAACACAACCGGAAGTTTCCTGGGAGCGGCCATGAATTCTCAAGACGGTTCTTCAGCCTGGGGGCATCCGCTGGTCGGCTAACGGCCATATTGTTCTCTATACCAGGCAGGCAGACAGACAACGTCTGGTCCAGTTATAGCTCGCCCGGAGCGTGGCTGGAGTGTGCTTGGGGTCAAACCAATCTCTTAGAGGTTACTACCCTGGTGATAGCGGTGGTTAAGCTTCGCCAGATACCCGCTTCTCTCCCTCTCAGACAGCACTGGGTGAATGGATTACAACCGCCGCGCAGTGTTTCTCCCTCTCTTTATCTCTCTTGTATGATCTATGTCTTTCAAACCCTTGTCTCTCGATTCCCATCCCTTTAATTCGTATTCGTATAGTCCCTGTTTCCTAACTTTATGTCATCAATTATGATCATCTATTTCCACCTCTTTCTTATCTGGCCCGCATCACTACTGCCATACACACACACACTCTAGACAAATTTTCTCCCCTCTCTCTTTTTGTCTTTTACTCATCTAGCTGATCTACCAGCCTGCTTTCCTCCTTATATATTTTCCCATTCTCTGTCTTTATCTCCTCCTTTTCCCCAGCACTAGCTGTGTCCTTTTTTGTGCCTTCCTTGGGTTCTTCCGTTTATACAAACTCTACCTATATCTCACCCAATTATCTCGACCGCATGTTTTCCCACTGTCCCAATCCTTTTTTCTACCCCTTTCCCTCTTTTATCTCTTTCTCCATCCGGAATCGTGTTTTGTCAAACAATCTGGTGGTTTTTGTTTGTTTTCTGCCTTGCTCAAACTTATTTCTGACTCTCCTCGTTTTATTGCCTTCCTTTGCTTTCGAGTCATTCCTACCACTCTCCAGGTATACGTCGCAAACAGGTTCCTCTGCTTCTCTTGAATTCGCTTCCTCCTCACATTTATATCACTTTTGCAGAAATGTCATTTTGATGTCATGTCCCTTCCTCCCACCGTTCCTACCGTGAGCTCTTCTTCGCCTCTTTTACTCTCTTCAGCACGCCAGAATTTACTCTCGTCTACAGTAATCACTTTAAACTCTTTTCCACTGTTTGGCTATCCATCTAAATATCATTTTTGTGTGATGCTCTCACTTTTCTGTAATTTATAACAATAGCAACAACATAGAATGCCAAAAGTAAACCCCACCAAAGCATAGCTAACAAAAGCTTGACAATAGCTGGCGAACAAGACAGCATATAAGAGAAATCATAGAATTATGTGCTCGTAACATGAAATACAACGCCCCACTCGAACTCTTGAACAGTGGACAATGATGTGAACTAAACATCGATTTGTTCATTCCACGGCTGGAAGACTGAACTATGAATCATAGATTACAATGGACAATGCTAATTAAATCTTTCTCGAATCTCGCTCAGGGTAATTTGATCCTGTTTATAAGTACGTAATCTGAAAATGAGTAGAAGTTTAGACTAGTTCTGACACTTTTCTATAACGGCTGTGTTTCAAGGGAAATTTTTCATACAGACAAACAGACAGAATAGGTTCGAATATCTATGCTGTTCCACCTCAAAATTAATAATACAATTTTTGTCAACCATAAACACTATCGGCAGTCTCGGTCACACAATTATGAACAGACAAGAGCACGATCAGAATGGGTCATAATATCAGCTGAGCTCCCGTTAAAGCAAAAACAAAACAAAGCAACCTAAAAAAAAAAAAAACAAATTACAACAACAATACCAACAGCAACAACACTCAAACCGCTGGCAAAGCTTCTCTGCCTCTATAGACAAGATTCTTCAGGTTTATCCGATAAGAGCTCTTACAGCGAGAACAGCTGCTTTAAGTCATCAAGTCTCTGTGAGCAGTTGGCTAGACCGCTTTTTGAGTGCCAGCAACAAGACATGGCTGAAGTCCATCTAGTGAGAACAATGCCCTATGAAAACTCCTGAAAACTCATGCCTTCTTTTTGTCTTTTGCCTCTTCTTCTAAATAATTTTTGAGGACTTTGTAGTTGCTCTGCGTCATCAAAAGAAAGCAGGCTACATGTGTTTAATTTGTCTTCGGTTTTCTTTGCACATAATTAGCAACCATTTTCTTTTCTTTTTTTTTTACATTTCCAAACCTAAACCAAATCTTTGTCAGTTTGTCTATTTCTCCCCTTTTATGACCTCCTCTTTGTCTTCCCACTGCTCTGTTTTTCTAATCTTCCTTTTACCTTGTTGCATTATAATCACCGTCACTCCTCTTCCTGCAAGCACAACTACGATTCGGAGAATAAAACCAAGCATATAAATACTACAATATTGAACGAATTGACAATAAAGCTCGACTTTGCAACAGACTAGTTTCTAAGTTTTAATAAACAAGTAAAACTGACGAAAGTGGCATACAAATATTTCAGCGACTTCTTGGTTACTTATACTCATCAGCACAAACTCGGATCTGGATGGAATCCTTAAGCAAGTCTTTTTTTATAATCAAACAAATACTTGCTTACAAAAATGACGGTGCTGTGCATGAAAGGATATTAACATAAAGATATTTTTGAAGTTGACACAAGACTTTCTTATGTAAAACAACAACAACAAAACCTACAATTAATATAATTACGCGGTAATGGAGATTGAGGTAATAATTACCTGTAATGTTCTTTTCTGCAATAAACTTATGCGAGAAATAATGTTCGCCTGGTCCACATTTACGTTTTACAGTCCGCAATGTGCAACAGATTTTCTTTCACCCAATAGCTATAGAGACGAGCGATTTTTCGAAACAAGAAAATCACGTAAAGATAACCTAAATTCCAAGAAACAAAACAAAGCAAGCATAAGGTTTACAATTTAACTGGATACTTCCTCACCAGCTTATCAACTGCCAAGCTTCGTGAGAAAAATGAAACTAGACCTGTAATATCTTTTATTTGACTTTTGGTGCCATCGACATCTTAATCTCTCGTAGTCAAACCAAGTACAGTACTAAACCTTTGTTTTGGCTGTTTTTCCACTTATACGAAAATACACCGGGTTTGGACATGGCTTACATTCATCACCAACAGATGCCGCGCCCCCACCAGGAAGATCAATAGATCAAGACTTAAACTTCTATTCACTGTAAAAACAGCTGTTTTACTTTATTTAAAAAGAACTTTTTCCTTGTCGGCTTGGTTTGCCATGGTATAGCCTGACAGGCATGAACTCAAACCTATAAAGGTTTCCTTTTACTTGTGAGAGTCTTTATTTTAAAAAGTTTGTTGCCTTTATGTTAAAGAAAAATGCAGAAATATGTTTTAAAAAATCGGAATGCCTGCAAAAATCGGTAAACTTACATTCCTGACAAACGTATATTGTTACTTTTAGACCACCCTTAGTCACTAGGGACTTCTTCTTGGAATCAATCTACATACAAGGATTTTCTGAAAGCTTAGGAGATGTAAAACTGTACGAAAAACTCGCCTAATCAAATCTACAGACAGGCGTTAGGACGAGAGCCGGGGCGGCTTTCGTGAAGTACCGATAGAATCTGCAATGCAAATTTGACCTGACGAGCGAAAAGAAAAGCCCTTGCCCTTTTGCCTCATCTTTTTCTCTTTCTCTCTTCTCTCTTTTTCTTTTTTCTATTAAAACTGTAAAATGAAAAAAAAAACATCTTTCATTGAGCCTTTTGAGTCACGAACGTACTGATACAATTGTGACTTACAATCTTTAGTTGAGCATAATGAAATAAAGTCCAACTAAAGTGCTCATTACAATGCTGAGAAATTTTTTAATGTAGTGGATGCCAACAAAACAAAACGCCCTTCAAATTGACGTGACAATTGAAAATCTTAAGATTAAAACTCTTTGGAATCTCAGGTGGTTGTTTTACAACCTGCGCACAAGCTAATCCATTTTTGTTGTTGGCTAACTCTACGTATAACTAACATTCGTATAAATTATGCATTTGCAACACAGCTTCGGAGGCGTATGGTTATAAACTGTATATAAACCAGTTAGATCTTAGATCTAATCTGATGCATGTAATTTTTGTGTGAGGGAGATCCAACCAAATAAACAGCCACATAAATTATTTCCTCTTCATTTGGCATACAGCAGTGCTAGGTATTCTCAGCAGTGCAAGGATTAACAATAGCTTCAGTAATATTTTTATTAATGTCTACGAAAAAACATACGAAAGAAAAACTTTAAACAGAATCGGATGATTTCACAAGCTAAGTGAATCGGAAAAGTGCCGGCGAAGGAAAGACAGATAATAACAAAAAGAAAAGAAAAAAAACATACCTCAAAAGCAAAAAAAAAACAAAAAAACAACACACACACACAAAACCACCATCACACACATACATACACAAAACTTTGTTGTTAAGAAAACAGGGCGAGAACACTAAAAATAAAATTACTTATACTTTTTTCGGATAGAGTTATACCTGCTACATTTTTATAACCCCCTCCCCCAAAGAGGCCTACTTTATAACTGAGAGAAAAGCTTATGGATGTCCCACTCTCGTTTTTCCCTCTCTCTCTTTCTCATCTTAATTTGTCTTTGATGAATTAGAAAATCTTTCCATATTCGTTCCCAACGATAATTTTTTTGTTCGTCGGTTTGATATTTCCATGTGACGTGACTCTTGCTGTCTCTACCGTCCTATTGTAAAAACAAACTGTTCGCTCACATTGCAAAGGCCATTGACTGAGAAACAGCAACAGTAACAAAAACAAAAACAGCAACAGCATCGACCAAGAAACAACAGTATGATAAAAACAAAATAAAAAAACGACAAAAACAAGAAAAATGTATTAAAAACACACAAAAAAAACATAAAAAGAACAAGAGAAACATGTCAACAAATTAAAATACGCAGACAACATTTGCATTAATTGTTATCATTCATCGTCAGCTAGATCTATAGAAAAATCGAGTAACAATAAGAAATAAGCTTCAACAAATAGTTTTAAACAGAGAAGACGCTTTCTTTGACCTCAGTCATCCTAATCTTCCCCCACAGAGAAATATGTTGTTTCATTACTAATGTAGGCTTTCTAAGGAAGGTAATTGCGAGAGAAAGTTTAGTAGTAATTAGGCCAACCGCTTGAAGACTAAAATAAAAAAAAATAATTTAAGTTAAAAAATAAATCAATAAATTGAATTGGCGCTGGCACCTATTCTCCCATCGCAAATTTCATTGGACGAGTAATTTGGACTAATTTGAAAAATTAGGGGCCTGTTTTAAAAGGCTGCGTGCGTAATTTGTCTGCAGCACAAAAAGACAACAGACTTTGTTTACTCAATTTTTGTTTTGTTCGTAGAAATATGATTTGAATGTGGCTTGAGATTGCTCAAATTATATGGTGATTTATAGAGCAGGCCAGAATATCCGCGCGCTTGGGGAGAATGAGAGAACGGGAAAGAAGAAAAAATGGTAAACAGGTTGGAGCGATTTGAAGAGAGTAAGCAGCGAAAAATTATGAACAAAAAGTTTAGGCTGAGAGAAAGCTAGGGAGTGAGTGAGAAAAGACAGAGAGAGAGAGAGAGCGAGCGAGAGAGAGAGCGAGACAGAAAGCGAGAGAAAGAGAGAGAGAGAGAGAAGCGAATGATTGAGAGAAAATAAAAAGGTACATAAGCAGCGAAGAAAAATATTCCAGTGCTGCAAAAAATAGACAAGATAAGACACATGTATAAATAGAGAGAGATTAAAAGGAAGGGAGATAGAGGGAATGAAAGATATATATAGATGAGAGAAAATAGAAATAGAGAGAGACAGGGAGAGATACAGAGAGAGAGAGAGAGAGAGAGAGAGAGAGAGAGAGAGAGAACCAAAGATGAAGCAATGTTGACCTCATTATACCTTTGTGCATTTGCATACGGCTGCTTTCTGGAAAAATGAAAGATAAACAATGCTGCAGAGCAGACTTTGAAGTTAATGCCTGTCTTATCCAAATTAAAAACACCACGCTTTTCACTAGGAATCTTTTACTTCTTTTGTTATCTTTAAGTTCAACAGCCTGTACAAAACGTGATATAGTTTTTTTTTTCTCTATATTTAAAATTAATGAACTTCTGTTATAAAACCAATACTGATCCCGACAGTTTTGTCGTTGCAAAAGATTAATCAGGGGTTGTAAAAGAAGAAAGCAGACGCGTGTTGAAATGCATGTCATAATTGACATCAAACTTTGTAAGAAAAACAATCTGAGAAAAACACTAAATTCCAGGCAATATGACATATGCGTAACGATCTATCGAAATACTCTTAATCTACAACACGACTATCCTAAAATATTTGTTGATGCAATAAACAAACTGACCCTTCCAAAATTGGCGATCACTGGACAATAACATCGATAGTCGAATCATGATGCTAAAAAACTATGATCTCATGGTGCCAATTTGCAGCACTTTACTCGTCGTGGTCTTGTGGTAGAAGCTCGGCTTTCGGACCAAGAGGTCGAGGGTTCGAGTCCTGCTTTGGACAGGTCGACGTTTAGTCCTTGAGAAAGCCAATTTACACACATTTCTTTATCTCAATTATACTTTAAAGGCGTACCCGGCTATAGGCAGAAAAATACCCGTCAGTATGCCTGAGCGATTCGCTTTAGCTGCTGCTGTTTTTAAGTTCAGAAAATTATTTAGTTAAGACCTGTCTAGTGGACTAGTCACTGTACGAAAAAGCTCTTTACTTTACTAGCGGTAACTCACCGGCTTTTTGAGACCACCGCCTAAACATTTTTTGGCCTGGCATACTAACATGGGAAAAAAGGAGTGAGCACGAAATTATGAATGCGTTCTAGATACTGTAAGTTGAATTTATTGGGATCTGTGTTCAATACTGGGGAATTGCGCTCTTTTGAAGAAGGCACTCAACATAAATTGCTGGGTGTTCGTTAGTGTTTTAGGCGTGCGATGATCGGAAAGTAGGACCAGTGTAGGGAAAGCTGCCCTTATTATGGAGATCTATTTTAAATATGAAGTTGCGTATGTTAAAAAAGTATAAATCCCACTATTTGGTCGTTAAGATAAAACCTTCTATGTTTGAACTTAGGATGAATTAAATAACCTTTCAGATAAAACAGTGCACTTTTAACAAAATAAAAGAAATCAAGTTACGATAAATTTCATTGCTTTCGACAAAAACCAAATCCATGTCCTTTCATTATCTTGAATGACGTGCACTTATTAAATTTGAAGTAGTTCATGCTATAAAAACAGCTAGTTTTTTATCTTCTCAATCATAAGAAAAAAACCCAACTAAATATGCAATTTAGTTATTGCTAAACCTTTTGGTAACGAATTCACCCACAGGCAGTCGCCATAAGATTAGAAGCTAGGACAAAGCAGGTCATTATTTGAATAAAACATTACAAATTCTCAAATCCTGTTTATTTCATAACCTAAGGAAATATATATAGCGGAATATCAGTTTCTATCATAAGGTTTTGAAGGGCTCATAAGATAGAAACGAGCTTATTTAAAATGCCCCGTAATGCTAAAAATTAACATCCTAAATCCAAGTTAGCCTCCCGAGGTCATATCCTAAGTACCCAGAACATATAAATAAGTCCATCCTCTTTGGAGGCATACATTAAGAATACACCATAGGGACTCCTAGAGAGGGATTTATGCCAATGTCTATAAATTTACTCCCCCATGGATTGTTCCATTACAAAATTCGTCCAAGCGAGAGGAGAATGGTTAAAGTAATTATCTTGTTTGAAAACAGACATTCTCTCTCTCTCTTTCTCTCTCTCTGTCTCTCTCTCTTAGATATTCGATTTAATTTCTCGCAGTGTCTTTTTCCTACCCCCCCCCCTCACCCCCAATTGCTCCTTCTCTAAGTGTCTGTGATTCCTGAACATCAAACGCACAAATAGAGACCCCATATTGCTTGCCTCTTCCTGTATGACTACATCCTTTTGTGTTTCTTTTCTCTCAAAGTATTCACTCGATGTTCCCACGTGTCCTTTTCCCTTTATCTGTCTGTTAGGGTACAACCTCCGTTACAGATCTTTCTTTCCTGTTTTCTTTCTCTTTCATTAGTTTTTCTTCCTTTTCTGTCTCCCCCCCCCCCCCGCATCTTTATTCATATTCTCTTTATATAATGTCATACGCATCTTTCCACCCTATTTCCAAGAGTACTTCTCCATCATCAACAGATCCATGGATGAGGCTGGATGGCGTCCAACAATCACAACAATAAACCACCTCGCAAGCATTTCCCATTGTTTCGGGTCAGGTGAAAACATTACACTATACAACTGATACTTGGACTAAGTGTAGGTAGCCAAAACTATAATGATCGTGTTTGGATTCACCATTACTGAAGAGATATATATTCATGACAATGTGCACCTTGGTACGAGTGCCAAATCGGCCCCAGGGGACGCTACCAAAACGTTCCCCGAACCTACATTTTACTGAAAGCTACACCCACAATAATCTAAAATACAGCAGGAGCTAGTCTTTTCTCTTTATGTTTTATTATTTTTTTCGTTGTCGTTGCTGTTGTTTCTGTTTCTATATTTTTTTTTATTAGGAAGGGTAGTAGAAGTTACGGTAGTCATAGCTGAATCGCGTTATCAATCCATCTCAATTTAAGCGCATTTATTTCAAGTTTTAGGTTACGTATCGAAACAGTTCAGGACGTCAGTACTTTTGTTACAGAATACAGAATTCTTTATTAATCCCACATGGGGAAGTCAAAAATGAAAGGCTCCATTCAAAAAGAAAAAGAAGAAGGCTTTCGACTCAAGCCAAATCCATGTCCTCTCATTATTTTGAATGGCGCGTACTGTGGTACGCCCGTGTCTGTGGTGAGCACGTCTGAGTTGGTAGAGGCGTTTAGTTGAACAAATTGGGGTCGAGAGGTCAGGCAGTCGAAGACTCATATGACAATAGAAGGACTTATGTCATATGAACTAGTTTGTCAAAGAGAATGTGCGGCTGGATTGTATTAAAAGCGCTGGAAAAATCATAGAACATGAAAGGAAAAACAGTGGTTTTAGATGAACAATAATACACCTTTCAAAAACTTTCACCACACATGACGTTAAGGCGATAGGTCGGAGATCATTCATTATTTGCACATTTTTCATTTTAGGGACTGACACAATCTTTGATGTTTTCCAAGCATTAGGGACCTGACAAGTTGATAAGGACATGTTGAATACAATCGTAAAAATTTCATACACCTTATTTTCTCTCACTGCTGTAAGATTATGGCAGTCGAACCGGGCATAAAAATTGTTTAAGTCATTTGCATACTGTCTGGTGCAGTTTAAGAGATCATGGTCTTTCTTTTTCTTTCTTCCACTCACAAGACTCACACCTTTCCACACATCTTTCATGTTGTTGTTTTTGAAATAATTCTGCATCTTTTTTTTATCTTTTTCGGTAATCGTCTTTACCTTTCCTAATTACAGACTTAAGCTCTTTTTGTACGGATACTTTCTTATTTGTGTTATTGTTTTTGTATGCCAGCTTTTTCCTATTTAGGACGTCCTTGATTTCCTCAGTTACCCAAGTTTTTTTTTTATTAGAGTAGACTATTATTGTCTTTTTGGGGACTACAGTGTTGTAATTAAGTACGTTATGGGGAAACAACTTAGCGTTCGCTCACCTTTTATCCGCTGGTAATTTCTCCCTTGTTAAAAACCCAGATCCTAGTATACATAACTACATCTGCAAACATCTAGATCTATATCTAATAATTCGGAGAGCTCTCCCTAGAACTAACCACTTTCCGACGATCATTGCAATGCCTCCGTTATCCACAACCCTACTTTTTTGATCACTCGATACTTCTTCAACATTCACTCGATCTCTGCCACACTCAAATCCCGCGGTTTTTTCACAACTCTGTCGACCACACATAGGCTCCTGAACACAGTTCTGCTTCTGCAGTCCTTAAGCTGTCAATACTGGTCAGGTAGCCTTACTTAACACAATAACAACAATTACACACGCCCCCTTGATTTTAAAATCAATAATTCGCAGCGAACTGCCATGACTATACATAGTCTTCAACAGATAACTCAACTCCTGCTACTATACAACGAACTGACAGAAACAAAAAAAAAAGGTCTATTCCTCAAATGCACCCTCCCCAATGCAAAACTCTTCAATTACACAGTATAGTCCCGCATCCAAACTGGAAGTTGCCTTCAAGGACGGCCAATGGCTTCATCTTCCGTATATAGTTCCGGTCCCATTTCTAATTCCTCTGCATATGACTGGTCTTATCTCTAAGACGTGACGCGACATTCCATCTACCTCCACATTATTTCTTGAGTTCACCCCTGTGACCTCACCTCTGATCCATTGCTGTGTGCACTTTGCTGAGGGCGGTTTTACCCATACTTCATCTCCCACCTTCACATTTGCCTGCTCATCCGAGGAATCTACACTCACTTCTACCGCTGGATGCATCCATTCATAACAGTGCACTGATTTATATGGGATAGTGGTATCCAACTGTCCATTTCTGGGAGACATGTTGTACCAAAACACAGCTCGTGTTGGAAGGATTCTTCCTCTCTTCGATAGTGCTTTTATTGTGCGATGGTGCCTTTCCACTATTCCGTTCCTACTGGGCCTGTATGCAGCTCGAAAAAACGGGGTGACGTTCCATTCCCTTAGCAAATCAGCCATTTCTCGCGATCTGAATGTAGTAGCATTGTCCATCAACATCTCCTCAACAGGCCCCCGTTCACATAACACTTGATCCAATTCTTTGCAAATGCACAGTGCCGTCTCGTTCCTTAGCGCTCTCCAGATCGCGAACCTTCCCGGGCCACAATCCACCATTGTCAAACAATCAGGTAAATAAAAATCCAGAGAAAAATTAAAAAAAAAATAAAACTAGTAGTACAAGAACAGTGGTACTCTGTATTTGCTGCGATGTAATAACTTTGTACTATTTTCCATACCCCACCATCTTTGTCTGTCTTTTTGTCTACCGAGATAGCAAGCTACCTATCTACCAACCTATCTATCTATCTATCTATCTATCTATCTATCTTCACATCCCCCCCCCCACACGTTTCTTGTGTCAATCTTTTTCTCTTCATTTATATTTTTTCTCTCGCCCCTTTTCCCTAACCTGAGGCTTTTTGTTTCAACATTTCTCATTCAGGCACCACACAATCTTGCCTCTTTCTGTCCCGATTTGCTGGGCTTGCCAGCTTATTACTACTTCCTTTTTATTTCTTTTCCGGCTCCTATGGATTCCCACTGCTTCCTTTTTCTTTTTCCTGAATATAAATTGTGTTGATAAGTTATCTGCTTTTCATACATGTAGCTAAAGCTATTAGAACCACCAAGTCTAATCTAGATTAAACACACTCTACGACATTTTTTCCCGAAAAGATCATATAAGATTAGGGGGGATCAAAATGTTTCCAAAGCAGACAATTGACCCAACTCCAGAACATAACAGCAGCAAAAAAAAATAACAGTTCCCATCACACAATGAGTAAGTGATTGACAATATTTATGTCCCTGTTTGTTCGCAGGTACCTTTGTATAGTGATATATTTTACTCATTCAGACGGTTTCCGAGCAGATTAACCAATCTAACAACATATATCACAATACCATTGTTTTGAATATGCTCCTACAATAGAGACTCAATGTGGTACCACGAAAAATTCATCTTTTTTTCCTAATTAAAAAAAAAGAAATTCATCTCCTCTAAGAGAAACTTCTAAGCCTAATAAAAGCCATTTTTGTTGAACTAGGTATGTTTAATCCAACCTTAGCTTGTGCAATTGCTATTGTTGCATCCATCGCAATTATCGATTCTTTATAGGTGATAACGAAGACCAGTTGAGGATGTCAGCCTTGAAACTACTATATGTTTTACTATGACACTTTTAGCATTGCCGAAAATTTAATTCTTTCGCTAACGGTTGAGAGTATTCGTCCTTACCTAGTTTGGGATAACCAAAAGTGTTTTGATTATTTCTAACTAAACTCACACAAAACAACTCAATATCTTGGTGGCGAATCAATACCAGAAAAATTCAGAGCCAGTCGAACGGATGGCGGTGACAACGGATAAGACCTATGGGAAGAGACAGCCGAGTAATTATTGATTTGAATAATAAGTGATAAGCCTACCATTGGTTCCTCATTGATATGACTATGACGTTCAAAACAATGCCCCTATCGTGCCCTTACACCAGACAGTCTTAATCAGAAACCTCGACAGTCCTTGATCTAATCAGGGACAGGAAACGGCTAGAATTCAAAGTTAGACGTCCTTGGCTTGTTAGTGCAATGTTAAACCTTAGGGTCTTTCGATTCAGTTTTTTTTGTTTTGTTTTGCTTTTTTTTTTTTTTTTTTTTTTT
>BMAT01003775.1:612653-626822 GCA_019649035.1 Elysia marginata | reverse complement strand
GAGAGAGAGAGAGAGAGAGAGAGAGAGAGAGAGAGAAAGGATGAACAGCGAGAAAGAAAGAGTTGGAAGCAACATATTGCGAGGACGCAATAAGAATGCGGGAAAATTGTTTGAGAAAAGGTTGCCCTTCAACGAAGGAGAATGAAACAGTGCAGAAGGAGGATGTTACTCAAAATAAGAAATACAGAGAGATTGACGAATGAGAAGTCAGGTATTAAATACACGTATTGACGACGAAACGTCTAGACTAATGGGCGTAGACTGTGGGATAATCATACAGACCACTGCCTTTGATCAGAAGTAACATAGCAATACAGAAAACATATAATATACACATTCACAGGACCCCTTAAATTATCTAACTTGAAACAAATGCAAACCCGCAACTCTTAGGATTCCCTAAGTTTTCAGGGCACTTTAATGATTTGCAGAGAATATTACTTAGCTGATAGAATACAGTTATACCTTTTCACAAAAACGCAAACGAATTAAAAGGCAACAAAATTGCCTTGCTCTCCACTTACGATTTCCTTCCCCTGCCCTTAGTTTTCAGCACGTCAGGTCGACATGAAGAGGTTTAGATAAAAATTTTTCTCCCAGGTTCGAACCATGCCAAACCTCCTTGTAAATAATAGCAGGTACTGGGTGTCGTAGGTCTTCCTTGCAAAGACATTTTTGTAGGCGCGTGGCATATTTAAGCATTATGAATGTGGGTCAGTTGATTTTTTTTCTTTTGCCAAAGAAACAAAAATAAAGACGGAGTGAGGCAAAACAAGACCTGAAACTACGCCCGCGTTCGAAATTCAAAGAACCTGTTGGTTTATTAAAAATCTACTTAAATGGGTAAGCGCCGCTTGGACTCCCGAGTAATTCTTGTGTAGGTTTTAAAAACTCCCGAATCACAATGTTGTTGACTTCTCCATCTCTCACTTCATTCAAGGTGTCTGAGCCGAGACGGATCAATATTTATACAAAACTCTTTGTGCAACAGCCTTGCCTCATTGACACAAGAAGTAGCATGGAAAATAAGGCTGAGGTGTGTGGATGAGGAAAGGAAGGGGAGGGGGCAGGAGTGATAGAGAGATGCCGTATCGATTGGATAATATTTCCCTACCAACGTATGTTCCAACAAATGTTTTTCCCAGGAGAGTGATGGGGGTAAGAGAGATAAATGAGGAGAAGGAGAGAGGTCGACGTAATTGAATTACAACGAGAGAGAGAGAGAGAGAGAGAGAGAGAGAGAGAGTTAGACAAACAGAGTCAGAGACAGAGAGAGATGGAAAAAACAGAGAAACAGAAATGTTGAGATACAGGCCTACTATTTTTCATTCAGACAGAGAGGCATTCTGTGAAGGAGCAAACATTTCAGAGGGTATTAGAAAAAGAGAGCGAGATAGGCAATACACACTAAGAAAGAGAAAAGGGGATAGATAGACATAATTTTAAAGAGAATAAAGTTCTCTTCAACCATTAATAGAGTTCTTAAGTCAGCTCACACAATTCATGCCGTGTAATATGTACTGTGCTGTCATTTTTTTAAAGCGGGACGGAAAAGGTTGACTATGCATCTTCATTTACCTGAATCTGCACCGTATTTGAAGTTGTGTCTTTACAGTGCTCCCTTCTCTCCTTTTGTTTTGTCAATATTGATCCTCGTTATACATGTCAACAATAAAATCATATCCTAATGTCACCCAAGTTGTGTTAAATAGTAGGTTTTCGGCCTCAGTGAGTAGTTTAGGAGCTGAATGTCTTCCAAGTCTTTTTTCTTAAGTTTGCGAGACTTTAGTGGCTTCAGGGCGAGAGCAGCCCAAGCTCACACCGCAGACCATAACACATCTGATATGTTTCCATGCGCCGGTAGTTTCCAAAAGAATCTTAATTTAAGTGTTGGTACTAAGAATAAGTCATCGTCAGAACATCATGTAGCTGAATCATTTTAGTGTATAACACCGTTACTATCCCTTCATAGAATGGTGTTAGTTTGATCGAAACGGAACAGTTCTGTGGCGGATCCTGTTTAATCTTGATCACCCTGTCGTTGTTTTCTTTACCACATCTGCGATCGAAATGCCCGCTTATGATAAAAGCCTACTTTTGTCGATCTTTTTCGAAGGATTTAGAAGATAGTAGTCGCCATTTACTTCCACGCTGCCCGGGACAAAGTTCTGTTTCATCTCGGACAAACTTAACAGTCTTAGTTATTCTCGGATAAGCAAATTTGTAAGTTTCTTTCCATTCTTCGAATTAATCGTGATTCGCTCGACAATGCAGGCTCAGAAACCCACCCCCTCCCAGACTGATTACAACACCTTTTACATCTTTAAGA
Organism: Elysia marginata; assembly: GCA_019649035.1. Lineage (NCBI taxonomy): Eukaryota > Metazoa > Mollusca > Gastropoda > Plakobranchidae > Elysia > Elysia marginata. Next base: position 624,493 of record BMAT01003775.1, on the reverse strand, counting down.
ACCAAACACTAAAGTACATCTTCTTTTCATTCTTTTGATCAGACAAAGAAACAGGAGATTTATTGTGGGCGGACAGAAATAATAAATAGGGATGCAGTAGAAAGATAAGGAAAGAGAGCTTTCAAGGACAAAGTAAGAAGAGAGAGAGAGAGAGAGAGAGAGAGAGAGAGAGAGAGAGGGAGAGAGAGAGAAATGAGATAAAATGGATAGACTCCATCATATCCGCTGTTCCATTAGCGTGATTATATTTAGTCGAAGCAGGAACACGAGATTTGATTCACAAGCAACGCCTCTTGTAGTTGCTTTTATCAACGAGGCTAAGCTACTCCCAAATCCGGCTCTGTTTCCCTCTCCTCTTCCTCGTTTCCTACCTTCTCCCTTTTCCCCTACATGTCTCTCGATTTCGTCTGCTTCAACCATACTTATTATATAGATCTATAAGAAAAATATTCGTCGCTCCATCCCCCTTACTTTCTCCATTTCCCCAACTTTAATCTTGTGTGTATAAAACATATACTTTAGCAACTTGAAAACTATAACTGCATTCATATCCAGCCCCATCTTCATCGAATAAAAACATAAAAACAACTGCCCTGCTTCTCTAAATCCCTGTTCCCTATTTCTCTCTCCACTCTCTCTCTCCATTTTCCTCACAAAAGACACAAAATTGTAGGTGTCTCCTGTGTATACCCCCCCCCCACCCCCCTCCTCATCTCACCCGACTATGAGTACCTACTCTGGAAGCAGAGCTCTCTGTTTATTCCTAGCGCCACCAATGAGACTTTACTTATGTCGTATTGATCGGTGAACTAGAATGTTTTTTTTAACCCAAGCGGTTCTCTTCGCCTCTGCCCATCACTCCCATACACAAATACAAAAATACTCTCTCTCTCTCTCTCTCTCTCTCTCCCTTCTTCTTTCTCGTGCACTCAGTCTGATCTACTTCATTAGTACATAAATATTTCTTCTTTGGAAAATTACAATTTTTGGAGCGCCTTCTGTCAATTATCTAATCTCTCTCTCTCTCTCTCTCTCTCTCCCTATCTCTCTTTCTCTCTCTTTCTCTCTCTCTCTCTCTCTTTTGTTCAGTGGGTTTTCCCTTCATCGTGAGCTTTCGGCCAGAAATTATTATCATCCAAAACATGACCTGACTCTTCGGTTATTTTACCACAAAACAAACAAAAAGTAGCTGGACAACTCAAAGAAGGCACGAAGACTATGTACCACGGCTGATACCAATTAATTCACTGAAAACCGCCAGTCTCTGTTTGTGCCAGCCCCAAAGCATCAAATAAATAAGGATATGGTAGTTCTAAAGATTATGGGTGGTAACAGGTAAGTTTTACAGTTATAAACAGTGCAAATTGTAGTCCACGTTTCACATACAGCGATCTGATCCACTAAAAGTATGATTCATGTCTCTAATGCAATATCGACTGCTTCCGGAGAGCAAGTTATCAAAACACTTTTCAAAGCTTGACGTTTATGAAAATTTGTTGTCAAACGGAACAGCGACCTGCATAAAACGACTTTTTCGTTGTTGTGAAAAGCGACTTTCATGGTTGACTCTTTTTTATTGAACACATTTCTGTCATGGAAAATATTTGGCTAAAAGTTTGTTAGAAAGAGATGGGATTGAAGAAAAGATAAAATTGAGAGACAGATAGTAATGGAGAGACAGAGAAATAAACAGAGGAGATGGATGTGTGTGGAGAGAAACAAACGAAAATGCAAAGAGTAAAGATGTAAATTATATAATTGTAGAGTACCTCATTGTGACATTTGCCAAAAAACATTGCTTCATGAGTGTTTTTTTTAAGTACAAATTAGAGAATGATACAGAAAATTAGCTAGAAAGCCGCAGTGAGGCGGTGCTAAAAAGAAAAAGCGGGAGGTAGACAGAAACAAAGAGGGCTGGAAGAGACAAGGTGAGCAGGGCTGGAGGCTGAGAAGGAATAATAAGAGTTCCATAGTTTTTTGAATGATAAATAGGTTATAGGAAATGCTGTATATGATAAAAAAGAACCCTCAAGGCCGAAAGATAAAAAGCTTATCACTTAGTATACCGTCTCATCACACATGATAATCATAATAATTGGCCAGGTATAGCGCAAACCGATGGCAAACAATATGACGAGATGTTAATGCCCTCTGAATACAGGTATAACTGTGCACAGAGAATTTACCAGCACATGATATATCAAGAGAAAAGAGACAGAAAGATAGAGCGAGAGAGAATGAGGTAATAGGATGCAAAGAGAGAGGATAAAAGGAAAGCAAATAGAGGGGTATGGGTGGTGAGATAAAATTGTAATTTTGTTGTGTATTCAACGAGTGACAAAATGAATAATTTTCTTTAAAACACGAGGTTTTTCAACTCAGACAGCTGTCTACATACAATTAATTTTTTATAAAAACCAAAGAGAAACTTAAAGCAGTTAGATAGAACTTAATTGAGTCTACTCCACGCTGTGAATCTGCCTATAACCTAGGTCGATTGCAACGTTTACCCTGTCAAGTCAGGGGATTCGAACACCAGCCCATATCTTCTGATCGAAAACCTAAATGTTTACTACCTGCCCATGGCGTTAAATCTAAATGTCTATGTATCTCACTGGTTATGTCTGTCAATACTCTTCCCCATGTTCTTACGTTATCTTGAGATTTCTTTGTCCTAAACCTTTTCAACTATTTCAAGGAACTATTCTTGGCTAGGCTTATACACATACATACAAAATCTACGACTAAGAAACCCTCACCTAATTGCAAAATCAACATTAAGCAAATTAATTAGCCTTGTGAGTATGGACTCTGTTACAGATGTTCTACCCTCCTGTCTGTTTTACGATGAAGTTGAAAGAGCTAACCGCCCACAGAAATTAAAAATAACCCTACGCCTCACCTACACGCTTTAGTCTGGCATCTAAACGCTCAACATCTGCCCTTATGTTATGTTATAGATTGTAGATATGAGAAACATAAAATTATATGTAAGAAGTCTACAGAGACTGCATCCGAGAGCAGGCAAGTTAAATGCCGTACCCCTTTCAAGAAAGAATAATACACATACACAAATACATAGACTGTAAATTTTACCACTAAAAATATATTGTGAGAGATATTTTGCTGTTGCCCTTGCTGTTATCGCTGATGTTTTAGTTTTGATAACTGTTATTTTGACTTTTTTGTTGTTATAATATTAGGTTTATCATAAAAACTCTTATGTGTAATCATTATTAAGGGGTTTTTTGTATTATCATTATTTCTATTTATTTGCGGGTGAGGACGATCATTTGTGTGTCTTCTCTCACACATTCCTTCTTTGGCCCTTGTCTTTTCATAACCATGATCATGATAATCACCATCATCATTATCATCATCATCATCATCATCATCATCATCATCATCATCATCATCATCATCATCATCATCATCATCATCATCATCATCATCATCATCATCATCATCATCACCATCGTCATAATCATCATAAACTTCTTTATTCCCCCTAGAAAATTTAAATAAATTTAAGAGGATAGGAACTGTTCACCACTAGAGAATTCTTTTGATTTAATACAGCTCCGGAAACCAGGTCTCCTCAAAGTGGGCGGGGCCTGGCGATGCCCAGGTGTAACGCACTAACAAAATGAACTTCCTCGAGTCTACACACATGCGCTCATCTTAAATCGAGTAAAAAGATGGATAACAGCTGCAAGATTTCTAAGATTTATTCTGTTTAAAGCCAGGTATCAGTTTCCTTCAAAGCTCCAATAAATCTATTAGAATTGACAACTGCCCTGTTTTGTTTCTGGCCATTGTGACTCATTCACGGTTAGCATGGTTGTGTCTTCTTTGAAGTTGTGGTGTACCTGATCATAACTAAGCTGTCAAATGTTCTCTTACTTTTTTGTCCTCTAACATTAAATCTTTTCATGTTTTTTTTTTCTAATTTTTCTCCGTTTTCCGTCTCATGTTGTCTTTGACTTTCTTCCCATCAACTGCTTTTTTTCCCTCCAGATACATGTTTTTTACTCCTCTCTATCCCAGTTCCACCTCTTTCTGTGCCGCTCTCACCCTTTCTTTATATTTTCTATCCTATTTCTCATTCCTCTTCCATCCTTTCCAATTTGGGTGAATGCTCTTTTGTTATCAAGCTCTCTGGTTCGTTTTCGCTACATCTTTTACTCTTTCCTTTCTCTTTTTTTCCATTTCATCTTTACACCCCATTCTTTCTGTCTATCTTTCTTAATTTCTCACCTTTTTTGGTCCCTGAGAATTCTTTCTGTAGCAAACAAATCTTGATCTAATTCTAGATATAATTAACATACGGGATTATGCAAATCTAGATAAAGAACATTAGAGTCTGGTTCTGTCGCCGTTAGATTTGTAGGCTCAAGTTGAAATCTATATCTAGACCTAAACTGCAGGCTATTCGTTTAATTCAATCTAGCTTTCTCTCTCTCTTTCTCGGCAAGTTGGCGGACCGGTAAATTTGGATAAATCCCTTAGCCTAAATTTTAGCGTTTTGTTTATCATAATGTACAGCTTTTGAACCGAGCTTCAAATAATTTGTTACGTGAACGCACCTTGCAATATGCAAGTAAATAGAAACCTATTTAGGCCTAAAATATCACCAAGATAAAATGTTATTGCGCCGATTCATTTCGAACATCAAAGTTTGATTTCACACTCACATGTGGAGTTTTATGACAGAAGCAACACGCCAAAAACTTGTTTTCTTGAACGCATCATCTAGAAAGGGAACCATGATTGTGTTCTCTTCAATGTTCTAAATTTGAGGGGTTTTTTTGTCCAACAACTAAAACTTATTTTCCTGCAAATATTGACATTTCATTTTGAACATGGGTCGGTACGGTGCTCTACAAATTAAGGTATGATATGATTTGCAACTTTTCTTGGCTGTTAAAATTGAGGCAATGCTAAGGACTCTGCAATAAAAATAAGTTTGATAAATATAGATGAGATCTGCTCAAAAAGGTAAATTCAAGCTATCCTGGTCAAATTAATCGTTCTCTCTTGAGCCTGAGACCTGAAAGAGCGGAGGGCATCGCGACCAATAAATCTGACAAATTGCTACCCGGAAATAGTCACGTGATTATTGGGATCAACAAACCGCCTTGTGGCGGATTTTATTTGGGGTACTGTTTGGGATGTTGTTTAGGGTCACTTTTAATAGCCTAAGATAGACTAGATCTAGATGATTAAAAAAAAAGACACCAACCATCCTTGGACTCGCACCTTGGTCAGCTTTTCATAGCATTTTATGAAATCCCCACTTTTCTTGATACTTTCTAGGCCAAAATCCCTTCCCTTCTCTAATCTTGCCTTGGGAGTGGGACTGGGTGTATCGGTGTTGACTGGCTTTTGTACATCATTCGGTAGATCTACACCTAGAACAGAGTGACAGAAACGTTGTCACTCAAATTTGTCATGCCAAAAAAATTATTTCCAGTGTGCTTTATAGCCGTGAAAGGTATAATTAATTTTAGTATTTCTTTTACATGCAAAAAGACTAGATCTAGATATATATGTATACGAGACCGAATGCAAAATCTTCAGCCTAACCCCAAGAGGCAAGGAAATTCAAGTGACATTATTTACATAGTATCTAACCCAAGCAGCACCCCAAATGAAATCCGCCACCCCAAATGAAATCCGCCATTACGATTTATACCAACCTATGAAATGCTGCTACTTTTCTAGAACTATCGGCTCTCGCGTTACATAAAATCAAACATGAAATGGCGGGAATCCGGAAGAGATTATTGAATGGTAACCCCCGCTGACTCCAAAACCCACGTGACATTTTAGAAATATAGGTCAAATTCATTTACAATATGATCCATTGAATATAAAATTGCTTGACGTAATCCCTATGATTTGATTCAATACAAGTTTTATCACCTTAAATATGAAAAACCTCAAAGCTTTTTGCATTCTCCCTATTGAACGTTAAGGAAGCGCCGATGTATAGATGTGTGTTTCATGATCGAAAATCATAGAAAGGTACTAACTCTGCCTAAATTAGGTATACCTTATAGTAACTTTATCTTGGTTTAGTGGTTTCAATTCATCAAGACTATAGCTGCTCACCGAAAAGGTGAAACATGATCATGAAAAGATTCCTCTTCTTTCTCTTAATGCTGACGTCCTTGAGAGAAAATGTCAAAACCAAGCGGTGTCACATCAGCATGACTTTTAAGAAGAACTAGATGTTGTATTGTCCCATTACGCGGTCGATATCCTTTTGTCCTATGAAACATATTGGAGGACATAAGTAATATCGAATTAGGTTTACAGTACACAACATTAACAGGGAAGTCGTGTGCTTGTCAGTTATAATGCCGGATTGTGATGTAGGAGTACCGCATCCGGACAATGGTATAGAAAAGGTAAAAAAAAAAACCGTGGAGCCTGAAAGGTTTGCTTCTTGGTCGTCTTCTTCACCACCACCTAACTTATTTATCCGACTTATCGAAGAAATCATAGGCTTCGACAGGGACCACTGGTTGGTAATTAATGATATATATTACCCCCGCCAGCTCTGTCTACCCCTCTACTTTCCATCTCCATCACTTTTTTCGGTCTTCTTGGTTGCTTTAAGCTTCTTCTCCCTACTGCCTACCTGACCCTTGCTTCTTACGTGTCTTCTAAATCTTTCTCCCTTCACCATTCTCTCTCTCTCTCTCTCTCTCTCTCTATCTCTCTTCCTCTCTTTCTGTGTTTATGTCGAAAGCAAAGCGAGAGATGCCAGAAAAGACATTAACCTGAGTACCCCCAAGGCTCAGCAACCTCGACAGATTCCCCTTGTTGCCCACACATCGCATTCCTCATGTCTAAACCAGCCTTCCCAATCTTTTCTTACAGTGCTTTACTTTCTGGTAGCCACATTCTGATCACATCCATCCGCCTTCATGCCTCGACCATCTCTACATCCATCCCATCCACTTCATGTCTCCCAAAACCCATGCTCACCCAAGCCTTTACCTTCCCTCGCACACAAGTACACTCACCTGCATGGAAAGGTTACGTTACTTACTCCCCCCTCCCTTTTACGCATCTAAGACTAAACCCACCTTCCCAACAACACTCAAATAGTAATCTCTCTCTCGATACACAAAAGTTAAAAGAAACGCATACATCCATCCGTCACTAGAGTTTCCTTGACAGAGCTTCTGTGCGTTCGTTTGCGTTTTGGAGCCTGTATGACAGATTTCCACAGCCTGTTACAGCTGAGATCGCATCGTTCATCTTTTTTAGAACAAACTCTCCGTCGGAATTCAACGGAGGAAATTCTAACGTAAACATGAAAGAAACGGCATTGCGAGATATGCGGTTATCATGACATGAGAGGGCGCAGCGCAGGCAGCAAGATGCTGAGATATGATTTAAGAAACTTTTATAAGAAACTAAAATTGCAGTAAACTGCACAACATTGAAGGAATGAAAAAATAATAATGCAGACAATTTCTCGTGCTTCTGAAGGTACTGGGAAATAATTTGCGATAACAAACTGAGCGAAATCAGAGAGCAACCGATAATGATGAAGCAAGATCAAATTTCTTTGAAGCTCAACAAACTTTATAGAACTTTTTTTTTACTTGTACGAAATCTATTGAACAATTCTACAAGCGCACCATATATTATCCTGATAGAGTTAGATTTTACGAGTTGATAGTAAGTTGTGACAGTTAACATAGACAGATAGAGACAGAGAGAAAGATTCAGACTGAGGCAAACACAGACAGACAGGCACAAACAGAAAAAAGGTAAAAAAAAAAACAACAAAAAACGAGAAAGAAACACCAACTACACTGGCGATACAGACTCGATGCATCTGTCTGCAAAACTGAACATGATGTAAACCAGAAGCGAGGGACGACAAGTGACGAGTCAGAGAAAACCACGCAGCTAGAAAGATCTAGAAGGACGGGTCAGCTTTTAACAAGTGGTTTTGATTAGGTCAGTTAGGATTCCATGAGAGTGAGTATCTGGTCAGGATTCTTTACGCTCTCCTGCTTCCAAACAGGATCTGTATCGGAAACCACATTGTGACGTCACGCTCTAGTCGCAATTCTCGCGAAAGGTATTGCCTTTTAGCAGACATTGCTGACCTTACTTTTAAAAATACCTGTTGGTGTACAAGATTCAGAGTATGAAGTCGCAGGAGTCTTGTTTGGTACAAGAGATCTGTCTGCCTTTAAACAGACTGTCTGTGGTTAACGGCAAGTCGAGTTATCTTATAAACAAAAAAACCGAAAGAAGTTTACAAGATCGAAGATAGCGAAGAAGATCAGAATGACGCCAAGCAGATGACAGAGACGAGAATCATTCAATGATCCAAACGGGGAAATAAAAACTCCCCAGGACCAAAGGCTACTAAAGAGTAAGGTGAAATTACCGGTATAGCCTGCAGATTTTAACTTTCATAGAAAAAAAGCAATTAAACGACAAGGGACATCCAGATTCTGAAGAGATTCCACGTTCTTTCTCCTGATGAATGATAATTAAATACAAGTGGTTGTTGTGATATGACACGTTCAGCTGCGCTAAAATCTCGCTCAGCACGAGGCTTAAACTTTCTTTATGTTTGTTCAGGACTTGCCATATTGTGTGAGCCATGGATTATTCAACATGCTTGATGATGATGTGGAAGTGACAACTTATACTTCCGAGGGCTAAGAACATGCATCAATAGCGCTGGGACTCCTAAACTTTGTGCTCATTGCTATAACGCTAAAGCCACAGACTCGACCATTGGGACATTGGCTAAACTACCACCCGGAAAATTGTTTACATCTCACATTGTGACATAGTACTTTTAGAACAACGGATTAGTGAGGTATCGCAAACACTATGTTACCTGCCGTAATGATTACATCAGAGCTTAGCTGTGGGGTGATCTGCCAGAATCTCACAGACTAAGGTCGTACGTGATAGCTAGTGTACCGTGCGTCGTGCTGCGAAATCTCTCCATTGATCGCTCGCCAAGATCGATATGTCTGAGGTTTTCCCCAACATTATTTCAAAATACGCTCGTCCGTCTAAGGTATATTGTTGGGAGACACACAGCTAATAGCAGGGTAACACATTTTAAATGTCCCGCTGCGTGGCTTTATTTTTCACACCAATCTGTGACGAAGACTCACGACATCTGCTCATGGTTATCAAGCTGAAAAGGTACTTTGCTGTTTTAAAACAAAGACAACTAACAACCAATCTTACGTCTGATTCTTTTGACGGATAAGACCAACAATTCCACTGATTTTCTGTATAATTTCCACTTACAGACATTAGGACGTCCTGGAGTGACGCTGTGAATAATTTTTCATGCCAAGACGGGTATTTACAATTCGTTGCACAAAAACGAAAACACGCGTGCACGCAAACCGTTGCGGCATAGAGGGCGTGGGTGGTTTCTAGTTGCGTTAGGGCTCACGCATGGTTCACCACTATCTTCACTCCGCTAAGTGGTCAGCAGAGCTACTAGGGTTAAAAGAAGAGCTTAAAGTGAGTGGGAGCTGGACAAAGAAATACAGAGGCAAAGAAAAGAATGTGTTTTTCCTTTGGTTATGTGGAACGGAACGGGAAAAACCAAACAAACTACAAGTGACCAAACTGGATTTATGACAGTGTTGAACGCTTTTTACTTTAAAGACNCCCCCCCCCCCCCCTTGTAATATGCAGGAGAACAAACCGTAAGGAAATGGGACCAATGAAAGCTTTAAAAATAACGGTAAACGGTGTGATTATCTACCAGTTTAAAGCTCTAAGATAACTTCTCTCTGCCAATGATATGGCGAGCAAAAATCTGGTCTGGACTGATGCAATTTGGTGCCGCACGACTTGAACCCCCCCCCCCCCCCACCCCGCGCATTATGAGGCTTCTTTGATGTAGGTCTATTTTTTATGCAAGGAAAATAATGGGACAGGGTTCCCACCATACAATGCGCAATATGATGCCCGGTCAAGCACAATGGTGAGAAATATTTAATATTTCACACAATTTATTCTCCAAGACCCTTCTATGCACTATTGTATTCATTTCCATCTGCTTCAACTCCATGCAAGATGGAAAAAATCTAAGTTTGCCATGGACTGCGTTTTCTTGTGTGAATAGCCTAATTTGCGTGTCTGATATCGGGCACGAGACTCCAGCGACCAGAGCCTACTCTGCTTGCCTTTTAAGAGCGCCGGATTTCCCCTCTCTTCCTCTCCCTACACCGTCATCTTTTTCTCCTGCTTTCCTCTTGACTTTTTTCTGTTTCCCAGTATTTTTCTTTGCATCTTCTTGCTATCTACCTGTTTGTGCTACGCCTTTTTCTTGACAGGCAAAATGTTGATAGGCTTCGATTGTGCACGAAGCAATACAGATCCCAGTGACTGAAAGTTGAAAAGATCATATAAGAAGTTCACAGCGAACATCTAAACCTTCACATGCTTTGTTTCAAAGAAAAAGAACGGACAGGTCTCAGGCAAGCCACTTTGGCTGCAGAATTCGGTCCTACTGAAGTCGTGAGGCGCACGAACCCAAACGCTGTAATCCACCACAGAGGTTTTCCGGAAAATTTAATTTTGAAAAAAGGGCTATTCTGAATACTTATCTCTTTTTTTGCCTTTTCATCCAAATTTCGGATATTGTAGTAGGCGTTGTCTTTGTAACAAGCCCACAATAAAGATAAAAAAAAATTGCTCTCAACAAAGACTTATGTCAGATTCGATTCTTCAACTCGGGCACGGGCTCTAATGTTTATTTAATAACTCTTGTAAAGTCCTCTAAATTCAATAGAAATTTTTCAGAAGTTACACATTCAAGGGATAGCTGATAAGCACAGGAACGACAATCACGGCGTCCTCTTAACGTTGTTATTATAGCGCCTCCATTACACAGTCGTTTGGCGAAGAGCCATCGAGCAGTGGGATAAGCTTCTTGAAATGATAACAAATTTCCAACCTTTATCAAAATATTGATCCTTGGATTGATCCTTAGCTAGGATACCTTGGGCAAAATACAGTTGTTTAGTTGAAAAATGTTTACGGGAGTCCGGAGAGGGGAAGTGATGGGTGAAGAAGGGGATACATTTTATAACACTTAAGAGTTTGTTAACCAGAAAGGTTATTGACCTATCTCCTTGAATCCAACTAAACGAAAAACGATAGCAGGTTTACAGTTAGTGTAAGAGGAACATGGGGAAACTCTAGCAATTTGAGGGTAAAAAGAAACTGTACAAGATTAGGATTCACGTTAATGAACCCGACACACCGTCTTGACCTATAAAAGATCTTATTATTCAAGAGTTATGTCTTTCCTCCTATCTAGTTGTTGCGAGCCGGGTTATAGGACTTGTCCACAATGGAACATGCTAGCTGTTTACAACTATTAGTTATTTATCAGTATGAACATTTTTGGACCCACGTCACGCTTAGGTAAACATTACGTCACTACAACGTCGATCCTGTATCTATTCAGAGTGATATACACGACCTCAGGACAATCGGACGGTTGAACGAAAATACATGAGGACTACTAACTTGAGGCACACCACCAACGTACTGATGTCACTCCCAAAGAACTGGCTAGCACAAGCGTGTCCTGACAGAGAAGGCCCTGTGGGAATTCCAACGACGAGAACGAACTCCCATAACCAAGGAGACAGAAAGGTTCTCACCCCCACCACCAATGGCGTTCTTCTAGAGCTCAAACCGACCTTGAGTGTGCATTCCAATTACATTTCTCGTTTCCACTTTCTTCATGCAGTCACTTAAGACTAGTTTGGCTGAGATCATTATTTCTCCTATCATTATAATAATAATAATAA